>RCUC01107067.1:0-32756 GCA_003697995.1 Taxidea taxus jeffersonii
GGGGGGGAGCAGACTTCTCTCCGAGGCTGGCACCGCCTCCCGTCCTTTCTGGGGACAGCCCTGTGCAGTGGCCCCAGCAGGCTTCCCGCCAGCCCTGGTCCAGGAAGGCGTTAATGCCCAGGGCAGCAGGCAGGATGCGTGGGGGGGTGTTGTGGGAGGCCCCAGGATGCGCTGCGGCCAGGAGCCTCAGGGGCACCACGAAAATAGAAGTGTGTCCCCAGGGGCTGCTGGCCGCCAAGTGTCCAGGCCCCGACGGCGGCAGGCAGAGGACCCCACCTGGCAGGTTGGTGATGGGGTGCGGGCCCTGGGGCGGGAGCCCCTCGCACTGGCCGGTGTCGTGTGGTGCAAATCCTGGGGTGACAGCCTGAAGCTGGTTTCCAGACCCGGCTGTGCCGCACTCTGCCCAGCCTCCTGGACCCCACGTTCTCTGCTCACACCGCGGGGGAGGGGACAGTTCTGCCCCGACGTGGACGATGCTCTCGCTGGGGTGCTCTGGCTCTTAGGACCCGTTGGGTTTTCAGGACCTCACTCCCCACCCGCCGGCTGGCCTGCACCCTCCCACCCGATGTCACAGTCTGGGCCTCTGGAGACTTCGGGGTGCCTCTGAGGGTATCAGCTTTGCCGACTGTGAAGTGGGGGTGACGCCCAGCCCCGCTGTCTCCTACAGTTGTGCAAAGGAGAGGTCAGAAAGCAGAGAGCTGCTGTCACGCAGAGCCATAGCCCGGGATTGGGGGCCTGGGACCCGGAGCCCCGGGCGATCTCTCTGTGCCGCACGGTCCCTGGGGCGCATGGTTTTCTGACGGGAGAACTTACAGGACACTGGAAGGAGGCCGTCCTGCAGGGGTTATGTGACGGGCCCTGCAGAGCTGGGTGCTGAGCGCACCTGACAGCCGGGAGGACTCAGGCAGCTGGAAAGCCAATCTGACTCCGGCAGAGTCTGCCCCGCACCAGCCGTGGCTCCCGGGTGCTCACCGGCCGGCGCCGCAGCCTGCAGGCGACCCCCTCCCTCTCTGAGCTCCAGCCGCACACCCCGCCCCCCCCCCCCCCCCCGCCGAGGTCTTGCACTGGAAATGGGACGTCTGTCTGGAAAGCAGTGCCTGGCGAGTCGCGGGGAGGTCACAGGCGTCCCAGGCGCTGTGGAAGGAGAGCCGCCGCCGCCGGTCCTGGAGCTCGCAGGACACGGAGAGAATCGCGCGGCTGGAGCAGAGGGTGCGGAGTGCGTGTGGACCGCCGCCAGCGGCCCGGGGTGCTCGCGACCCGCAGCTCGGGCCCCGCCTCGTGGACGTCGGGTTACTTTAGGAGGCTCCTGGGGAAGTCGTCCCAAGCATTTGCTTCTTTTGTCCTTTCGGATCTGCTCACGAGAACAAGAGCGAAGACGCTGGCTGGCCGGCGGGCCCCTCGCGGGGCTGGACGCTCGCGGGCAGCAACATGCGGGCAGGACAAGACGCGGTCGGCCTTGCCCAAAGCCCCAGCGGAAGCGGCCGCGGGCCGAGCCCTGCTCACAGGAAGGCCACTGGGAGCGGGCGGAGGCCGGCGCTGCGGTTGGCTGGTGTGGCCGGGGTGGCCCCTCTCGCGGGCAGCACAGGGGCTTGTGGACGCTCCGTGGGCTCCAGCCTGGCGCAGCCCGTCTGCGGCACGAGGCTCTTTGGGACGGGGACGTGGCCCTGCTTGCTCCGGACTCCCTGCAGGGACTTCCGGAGCTTTCAGCCCACAGTGGACATCCGGGACTACATGGTCACCGGGACATCCGGGACATCCCGGCTCTGTGGCCCCGCGGGGGTTGGGGAAGCTCGACACCCCTCCGCCCGCGGCTGCTCCGCCCTGGCACCCCTGTGCTCTGCACTGGGGTGAGGGTGCCGTGGGTTTGATGTCGGCGACTTGCTCCTGACCGCGGTCGGTCGTCCCCGGTGCCAGCAGCGCAGCTGTCACAGTTGGCCGGGGCTCCAGTCGGGACGCGGCGGCGGGAGAGGAGTCAGCTGTCCTATCCTCGGGCAGCGGTCTCGTCAGGGGAAGTGCACGGTGCCCCCGGTGTCCCCCTTCGTGGGACCCTCGCCCGGCCCCGTGACGGTAGTGAGTGTGAGTGACGCCGCGCCCAGATGTGGGTGTGCACGGGCTGTTCTCCCGAGACTCTGAGCTCCTGCGGGGCAGGATTGCCCAGTTCCCTCAGCGCTGGGCCAGCCACAGCAGGTGCGCAGGGAGGTGGCCCCGCAGGAAGAGGGGCGGGCGACGCCGGTTGGCATGGATCTCCACTCTGCTCGGCCACGTCCCTGCCACTTGGCCCCCGAGTCCCCTGTGGGCTGCGAGGGGGACACCCAGACTCCAGAGAGGGACAGAACCAGACCTGGTGGCCGTCACTGCTCCTGGTCTAGCCTCCTATCCAGGCCTTTTCAGCAGGAGGCGGAGCAGCCAGGGGCCAGCGACGGTTGGCTGCTCGGTGGTTAAACTAGTCTAGAGAGTCTCATTTATTTATTTATTCATTACTTTATTTTTAAGAACAAGGTCTGTGTGTTTATCTTAGAGAGAGAGATTGTGCACCCGCTGGCGGGAGGGGCTGAGAGGGAGAGAGAGCGTCAAGCCGACTTCCGCTGAGCAGGGAGCCCGAGCAGAGGACCGACTTCCTGACCCTGAGAGCAGGACCTGAGCTCAAACCGAGAGTCGGGCACTCACCTGACGCAGCCCCTGGCCGCCTGGAGAGCTTTCCGGTGATGGGCCTGCCGCCTGGGTTTGAGCTCTGTGCCCTTGGGGTGACATTAGCTGTGGGAAACCACATGGAGATGCCACCATCTGTCCTGTGCCTCTCTGCCTGGGAGCTTGTGGTGGTGACAGGGCCCAGAGCCACTGGAGAACTATAGTCCTGGGGGCAGGAGTCCACCCCCCAGGCCCCTGGCACCAGCCGTCCTCAGGGTGCTTGGGGCTGGCCTGCCAGGAGGGGAGGGTGGCCAGGGCCCTGCTGGTCCTTCACCCAACGGGGGTGGAGGGCATGATTTTGAGAGCAAACTCATTAAAAGCAAACCTTGGACCATCTTGCTTGGGTCTCAAGACGGGGACCGAGTGCCTGGTGATGCTTACGATCTCCCACTGCAGGGAGGGCTGAGGCCCGGCTGCGCGGAGCTCTCCGGGCCCATGGTGGGAACAAAGGGATAATCGCACGCTGGGCCTCTTCCTTCCCGCCCGGAGGTTTAAGACCACGAGTCTGCTTGTGTTTGAGAGTCTCTGAGCTGAATTTGGAAGAAAGGAGGCAAAAACAGCGTTCGGGGTTGGGTTTGGTTTCAACCAGGGAAATGTGCCTGCCGGCTTTTGATGTCAAGGCCAGACCGAGGCGATCGGAAATCATAGATTCAGTCTGACTGTGGCCGCTGTCTGTGCCCTCCCGGGGCGCGGTTTGATTGTCCTGGAAAGGGGGCGCTGGACCCGGCCCCGGGGCTTCTCACGGGAGAGCCGCTCGCCCTCCCTCGGTTCAGCGCCAGCTCCTCATGCTGGTACCAGACAGAGGTCAAGAGAGCGTCACCGGGACCCGAAGCGCGTGCCCGGAGAAGTGACGCGCGTGGGTGACAAGCGAGTTGGGACCGGCCGCGGTGGGAGCAAGACGGAGGCACCGGTGCATAGCGGGACAGGCCGGGCGAGCGCTGGGCCGCGAGCGTGTTGGCAGGAAGGCGGGGAGGAAACGGGGTCTCGTTGGGCAGGGCTGAGGCTCGGGTCGTGCCCACCGCCTTAGGGAACTGGGCTGGCGTCCCGCCCAGCCTGGTGGCGGCCCCGTCCTCCTGTAAAGACGGGCTGGCCGTCGGGGCGGTTGGTCGGGGAGAGCCTGAGGGGGAGGGGCCGGGCCTGAGCTGGGACCGCGAGAGGCTTCGGGGAGGAAGGCAAGTGGGGGGAGCTCGGCCAGGGGGGCCTCCTCCCCGTGGGCGAGGCTTGAGGCGGGGACCCAGCGCCCCAGAGCGGCAGGTGATACTGCTTGGGGAGCTGCGGGAAGGCTTGTCCAAGTCAGAGCCTTTTCACCTTATTCTTGGAGACGGGGCCTGCCGGTACCGAGTCCGCGGGGAACGCCCTCACGAAGCCCACCTGGGCCGGGCACAGAACCGCGGGGGGGGAGCCGCCTGCCGGCGGGGGGCGCCCCACGGGTGACTTCGGTGCTCTCTGTCTCAAGTGTCCTTATCCGCTCTCTTTAACTCTGGGGTCGGTTCCCAACACCGGACTTGAGTTTCTGTGGCTGCATTTCCGCGGGAGGGACTGTACCTTGGTGTTCGTTCGGGAACTCGGGGCGGCGTTCCTGCCCGGGCGGCTTCCCGAGCTCGTAACTGTCTGAATGAGCCGGCGGCGGGCGGTCGCCCTGACAGCTTGCCGGTTTGGCGAACTAGACTGTGACCTTGAAACCAGGGAATCGGGAATTTTATATCCTTGAAACAAGAGCCTAAATGTCAAGGGGAAAATCTAGGCCTTTGTTTCTCTTCAGCAGAAGAAAATAATATTCTTGTTTATGCGACCTTTGTTCTGTGTCCGTATCACGAGAGGAGACTGCTCGTGCGAACACGGCCGCCATAGAAACTCACTGGAGGAGGAAGGGTTTCCTTGTGAACGGACGCCCTCCCTTTCTGAGTGAACCCTGCAGAGGCTGCATCTGGCTGTTCGGGCCTCGACAAACGTTTTGCTGTCTTTGGGCCGCGGGGCTCATTTCCCTCTGAAAATCTGGGTCTCGCCTGCAGGCTCATGTCTGACTGCTGGAGATATGTTCTGCACAAGGGAACTGGACGCAGCCGCCGTTCTTCCCGGGGACCACGCGATGAGGCCGAGAAGGAAGAAGGTGACCCTCAGATCGACGTACCCGATGTCCTCAGGCTTGTCGGAGACCCGCCGGCCAGGTCACGCTCACACGCAGGTAGGAGCGCTGGAAACCTTAGTTGACTTGGAAGCGCAAGATCCCGCCGGAAGCTCTTCTGGTCCTTGTAGGAGGGGAGTGTTTTCGGTCTGAGAGGGCAGTGTCCCACGTGATGTCCACATGGTGTCTGCGTGACTCTACGTGGCATCCTTCTGGCTTCCCCACAGCGTTCTCGTGGAGTCCCCATGGCATCCGCATGGCGTCCCTGTGGCTTGCCTGTGGCGTCCCCGTGGTGTCCCTGTGGCATCTGCGTGGCATCCACATGGTGTCCCCGTGGCGTCCATGTGGCACCCCCGTGGCATCCGTGTGGCATCCCCGTGGCGTCCCCGTGGCATCCCTGTGGCGTCTCCGTGGTTTCCGCGTGGCATCCGGCTGCAGCCGCAGCTGCTACCCACCACACCTGGTGAGGAGCCCCCAGGATGCTCCTCACTTGGTCCCAGAGGGTCTTCTGCCCAGCGGTTAGCACAAGAGGAGGAAGTCCCTCCGGGCTGGGGTGAAGTGCGGGGCAGCTGGAGGGAGCCATCGGCTGGCTCGGCTTCGGTTCTCAAAACCACAGGAGCTGCCGTTGAGCTCAGTGGGACGCAGCCATCACAGCTCAGCAGGTCAGTGGCCGGCCCGGAGGACAGAGTGAGCATGCCCCACGCTGGCTGAGAGCCCCACGCTGACCCCGGTGTGGCTGCACGGATTTCCCGAGACCCCACCGGCGTCTGCTCACTCTTGTAGTTTAGAAACTTGATTTTTGTCACTTGCCCTGTCGGTGACTGTTGGTTAGCTGGAGGCCGCCCTCTCCCCGTGAAGGGGCGTGCCCTGGCTCACCGGTGCGTGTGGTCCCGGCTCTCTGGTGCTCTCCGCGCTGGGAGCCGAGCGGTGGGACAGCCGCCTCCAGGGAGGGCAAGGGCAGGAGAGGGCTGGGGACAGGGCTGGGGACGGCGCTGCCCATCACCCAGGGGGCCCGCACAGGGAAGGCACTTGGAGAGGCGGCGTGCTTCCTGCTTCTGTGAGAGCACGGTGCTGTGGAGCGGACACTTTGTGGCTGGAAGGTCACCTCGCCTTTCTGTGCTCAGCTGGGCCACTGTGTCTTGGGCTCCGGAGTGGGACACCGAGGCTGGACACCGGGGCTGGACTCTGCTTGTCGCCCTGTGTCCGGGAGCGTGGGCTAGTGGGAAGGCTCTCCGTGGCCTGGTGGCAACAGCACCGGGCCGGAGGCAGCAGCAGAACCCAAGGTGTCACGTCCCCGGGCGACGGAGTCAGAGCCATGCCCAGCCAGCCTCCGTGGTCACCGGCATCATGACTGATTCTGCCTCTGTCCCCCAAGCTGCAGACCTCCCCAGCCACTAGGTCCTGCTCTGTGGATGAGGCCCGCTGGGGCCCCACGGCCCCTCCGCAGCGGACAGGAAGGTGGCCTGCTCCCCGGCCCTCCCTGTCTTCCTCGGCCCCTGTGGAGAAAGGGGGGAGCTGGTGGCTCGGGGAAGGAGGCAGGTGTGGGCCAGACTCTGATTAGCTCATTTTCCAGTGCTCATAGCGGGTCTGTGGCCCTCTGTCCAGTCTTGGCTTTCCCGTGTGCCCACCGGCAGCTGAGAGCCTGCCCGACCACCACAGCCGCGTGGGGAGGGCCTCCCTCCACGGGGCGCTCTGTGGATGGCCTCCCCGGGAGACCTGCTGCTCGTGGCCTGGCCTGGGGGCCCGTGAGTACGGCTCCCAGCGGCTGTGAGATGGCCCCAGGGACAGTCCCCCACCTCTCCTCTTGGTGGCGGGGAAGGCATCTCAGGACAGTGCCAGGGTCTCCTTCCTGGGCTCAAGTCTTGGCTAGAGTCTGAAATGGACCCTGGCTTGTGTCCCCTGTCCCCTTTCCCTGTGGCCACAGCTGTCCTTCTGGGAGCAAGTCATGGGAGATGCTTCTGCTTGGCACCTTTCTGTGGGCCCACACCGCCCCTGGGCACCGGTGAGGGCGTCTGCTTGTCCCTGCATTCTAGCCCAGCCGCCTGTGCTGGCGACCCGGGTCCGTGACCCGGCCTGGGCTGGCTTTTGTCACGTGTCCGGGGCCGGGCCGACAGGGCCGGATGGGGGCACCGATGCACCGGGGGGTAGTGAGGCCTGAGCCCCCCACCCCGGCCGGTTCTGGGTGACAGTTGAGGCAGACGGATGGCGCTCGTGAGCACATGGAGCACCGAAGAGGTGGCCGGGGGGCTGCGGTGGGAGCTGGTCGCCTCACGGAACGGCGGGGGCTGAACATACCGTCTGTCCCAGGTACCGCGCGGTCGGGAAGGCAGACGCCGGCACACGTGCGTCCCGGCGAGCGGAGCTTCCGAGCTTGCCCGGCTCCGCCCTCTGTCGTCTGAAAGCTCATGGGGAGAGCGTGGGTGGCCGTGCCGGGTCACCGCGGAGACGCCGCGTCCGGGAGGCCCGTGGGCTGCCGCTGACGGGCCTCCCTGGCTTTGGACGCGGCTGGCCCTCGGCTTGCTTCTCAAACAGTGTTTCGACTCTGACGGGTCAGTCAAGTCTTTAACGACGCCCCCGAGCCTCTGAGCATTGTGCCCGAGCAGGTCCTGGGCGAAGTTTTTTTTTTATTTTTTAAAGATTTTATGTATTTATTTGGCAGACAGAGATCACAAGCAGGCAGAGAGGCAGGCAGAGAGAGAAGGAAGCAGGCTCCGCACTAAGCAGAGAGCCCGATGCGGGGCTCGATCCCAGGACCCTGAGATCATGACCTGAGCCGAAGGCAGAGGCTTAACCCACGGAGCCACCCAGGCACCCCAGTTTTGAGGCTAAAAGACAACGCGCTTCCTGACATGCGGGTAAAGCCAACCATTACTGTCGGCCACATGAGGTTGGGTTGTAGAGTTGCCATTGTGTCGTCAAAACTCTCCAGATGTCGTTGCTTTCCCGTGGCGGGACCTAATCCCTGCATGGGCGGAGGATGTGAGACGGGGAGGCAGGTGCGGGCGTCTGGGTGGCAGGCGCCGGCCCAGCTGCAGGAAGGGCTGCACCAGCCTGATGTGACCCTCACAGCTTTGCATGAAAATGAGCTCAAGCCAAAAATGCACTTTGGGGAGAGTGAAAATGACCCCAGGAAGCCGATGCTGGATGGAAATTGCTGTGGGCCGATCCCCACAATTTCCAGCGTGGCGCGTGGCCACAGCTCCGTGGAGAGAAGGTGAGCGGCCCTGCGTGGGCACGGGTCGAGCGGTGCGCGGTCACACGGATGCTTGTGGTTTGTCTCCCAAAGCGTGTGCCATTTTTGGGGGGGGTCGCTGCCCTTCCCGGCGTGGCTCCCCCACCTGAGGGCACCTGGTGTGTGGAGCCAACGGCCCTGGAAGAGCTGCCTGGGCGCCACGTCCCCTGGGGGTTTCGCGTCCCAGGTGCGATGTTCCCGGGAGAAAATGCGGTGTTTGTGGAAACAGAACTTGGCTGCTGCTGTAAAGGACGCGGCTCTTGCTTACACCCTTCCTGGTCTGTCGTCTTTGCCCACGAGCGCGTGTCACTGAGGAAGCCGGCGGGGCCCCACGTCTGCAGACGGCGCGCTCGCTGCCCACGGATCCACGGACGTCTGGGGCCAGCTTCGTGGTCGCTGTGGGAAGCACGCCCGGGGCCCTCGGGCAGCCCCCAGGGGCCGGGCGAGAGGACCCCCCGGCGGCCAGCAGTGCCTGGGAGCCTCATGGCTCTCTGCTCTCCCAGGCCCTCCCAGACGGGCTCTCCGGAGGGGCACTGACTTGGCGCTGGTTACGACCGGCGGGACAGGTCCCAGGACCTGGAGGAAGGCCTCTGAGGGTCCGGAGAAGCCCCTCGCAGGGACAGAGAGACCCGGGTGGCCGCTCATCTCCGAGGCCCCCCCGCCCCTCCCCCCCACAGCCTGCCAGCAGCGAGACCGATTTTGATATTTCTGTGTAATTATGAGCTTTATGACGTGTGCTCTGTGATTAGGGTGATCCCAGGGCCACATGCTCCTGACGGTCATATTTACGCCCACAAGTGCTTGGGGAAAGTGAAATCACGATATCAGGAGCCTGGGGTTGCCGTTCTGTGGTTTCGATGACGCCGTCGCCTGCGTGTGACTGAACCTCAGAGCATCACTGACCTGTGTCGTCACAGAAACCAGAGCCTGACCCAGCTCCTGGGGGCGCTTCCTAAAGACGGCCTGAGAGGGCCGCCCTCCAGCACAGCCGTGATTTGGCTTGCCCATCTTTTGGGACGCCAGCAGCCGTCGGGAGCCGTGCTTGGATTTATCGACTAACCCTTGACAGTTGCAGTGTCCTCCTTCCCTTGGGAATTCCCTGCTTCCCAGCTGGAACTCACCTAGTGGACAGACGCGTCCTCGTAGCCAGGAGGCACGGTTAGTGGGCCAGGAGGCACACGGGCCGGATTCTCCCCAGTGCATCTGCCAGTTTCTAGGATAGTGAATTTGCCGTTAACATTTTCCCAAGGGTTTCTAAAATACCGCTTTAAACTCTTACAAAATTAAATTTAAATGCATATGTTTAAAAGATCTCATTGGCTTTGTTCGAGGGATCCGGGATCCGGGATGGGACAGCATCCTGCCCAGCAGGTGGAAAGGGGCTCCGAGCAGGGGGCAAGGTGAGAGGCTCCTTCCGTACAGGAGGACGAGGAACTCGCTCTGGAAGGAAATCGGGTGGTGATCGCGCGGGGTCACTGCTCAGGGGTCCATTGGCAGGTCACCCAACTGACTGGTGCCGGTCGCCCCGTTTCTGGGGGATTCAAAGCTGTAATTAAGTCTCGGTTTGGTGATGGGGCCTCAGTGTCCGCGTGCATGTTGGTCCCACTGTCTTATATTTAATAGAAGTAAAAGTGTTATCATATGTTTTAATCCAGCCCAGCTGTCTGTGTGGGTCAGATCGTCCTGTCTGGGGCCTTGGGGGCCTCTTGGTGCCGGCCTTCGGGTCCCCAGGGCCTGCTGCCTCATCCTGGGCACGTCCTCGCAGAGAGCAACCCGGGCGGGTGGACGGGCCTGGGACGTACGACGCATTTCAACCTGAGATGGCTCCCGTGGGTGTGAGTTCGTGCCGCCGAGTTCCCCTTGCCACACGAGCTAACACGCGGCCCAGACGGGTCTCAGGGACGCAGAGGGAGGGACACACGCGGGACCTGCAGTGGGCCCTCAGGGAGAGGAGGGGCTGGGAAGTGCCGAGCAGTTGGAGGCGAGGGTCATGGCCCGCCTGCTCCTGCTGCTGCGCGGGGTTGGCAGCTCTCCCCCCGCAGCTGGGAAGGAGACGTGCTGAGCTCCTTCTCGCCCCCTGGGCCGGTCTGTCCTCCTGCCCCCGGCCATTCGGTTCCCAGGGACGGCAGCGCACGGCTCCCCCCGCCACCGTGTTTCCCGCACGCGGGCCTGGAGGTCTGAACGGCCGCAGCCCTGGCGTGTTTCTGCACCAAATGCCCTGGTCTGCACCCAGAGGCTCTGGTCTCTGTCTCCTGTCCTCCTCCGCTTCCCCCTCCCAGACGGACTCTTCTCCGTCTCAGGTTTTGACGTTCCTTCTGTCATGTGAGTTTTTGAAGTAAAAGCAGAGTCTTATATCTGTTCTGTTTTCTGTAAGCCGCCGATTCTACACACGCTTCCCTTACTGAGATTTCTTCTAACCCAGTACATTTTGGACCGTGACTTCCCCCCACCCGCCCGGGTCTGTCCCCCTGGCGTCCTGCCTCCTTGGCACCTGTGCCCCGCGGTCAGCTAGTGCTCTCTCTGCCTCTAACGCTGAGGTTGTCCCCAGGACGCAGGCCGGATCCTGGCCTTGCCCCCGGGGAGGGCGGCCACAGGCCCCACTGGGCACAGCCCTGCCAGGGCCCCTAATGCTATGGTTGTTGGGGTCCTCACTTCCTGGAAGGGCAAAGCGTGTCCGCGGGCATGTGTGTGTCTCTGGGAAGGGCTCTGCCGGTGTTGTGTGAGTGTGTGTCTCTGTGTGCGGCTTTCAGATGTTGGCTTATAGTTTAAAAGGCCTTGGCATTCCAAGGCTTTAAAGGAATTCACTCATTTTCCCCCTGGGACCTTTATTTACGTGTAAACCTTTAACCGGCTTGAATTTATCTTGTTGTGTGGTTTCAAATACGGATCCAACTCTGTGTTTCTAATCTGGTGGTCCCGGTACCATCTATTAAGATCTCTATCTTCACTCCACAGATTGGAGACACCACACAAAAGTATATTAAAATTATTTAATATATTATTATTAAATGTCCTCATGCATCTGAGTCAATTCCCAGAATTTCTGTTCCGCATCATTGGTCTGTTTGTCTTCCAACTCCTGGTGCCCCTGAGCTTTAGACATAGGGCTCTGGGCGTATTTTAACATTTTACCTGATTCATCTCACTTCATTGCCCCTTTCATGCTCAGGTTTACCTGACCATTCTCGCCAGCTTTTATTTTCCATATAAAATCCAAAATTCATTCTAATTACATAATTATACAAAACATCAACAAGTAACTACAGTTTTATTTCTTGACTGCCTCATACTTCTGACTTCTTTTCCTTGTCCGATTGCACTGTCCAGTATCTCTAGGGCACTGTGGAGTGGTGGGCGTCCTTGCCCGGTTTAGGGTCGGGAGCACGCGTCCGGCGGTCCCTGTCCGGATTACACCGGCTGAAACAGAGACGCTTCCGTGTGTGAGTGCGTGTTGTATTAGAACACCCGCCAGTCTTCTCCTTCGAGTGTCTTAAGTCAAGAACAAATGAAAAGAATTTTATCAAGTGCTGTTTGGGGTCTGGAGGTGATCGTGACAGGTTCTTCAGGAGCGACATCAGAAGGAGGCACGCTTATACATCTCCCGCACTCAATCCTCCGCAACCTTTCTCTGCATTCCTGGCATAAAGCCCAGTCAGACACGTTATCACTCTTCCTTTTTTTAAATCTTTTTTAAAAAAGATTTTTCTTAAGTATTTGGGAGGGAGAGGCAGAGTCAGAGGAAAGCACAAGCAGGGGGAGCAGCAGAGGGAGGGGGAAGAGCAGGTTCCCGCCGAGCAGGGAGCCCGATGCGGGGCTCGATCCCCGGACCCTGAGGTCTTGACCCGAGCTGAAGGCAGAGGCTTCACCGACGGAGCCCCCCAGGCGCCCTACGAAATCCCTCTTCTAATAGGATGTGGGGTTTATCTAATTACCACTTTTTCTTCTCTGCGGCTTGAGGTTTGAATGTAGCGTGTTCTGGAAATCTTTCCCATCACGCCCAGCGAGGTCAAGCTCACACACCTCTCCTGTTTCCCATCTCCTGTCTTCTACGGAAGGAGCCGGGCGCCTGCATCTCATCCGCCCAGAGAACCTGCCGCTTTCCCGCCGATGAGGGAGTGACCTCAGCACCCGTCGCTCCCGCTGGTTGAGTAGCCACCTCTGAAGGCAGAGTCTGTCTCGGGATCTCCGCAGTCACAAACTGAGGAGATCAGCTGCATCGAGGGCTGCATCGGGCACACATGTGAGGGATGAGAAGGATCCTTAGGACAGCCCCGTCTTCGCTGAAACTTCAGGCCAGGGCGGGAAGCCGGCGGCTCTCCGGAGGCCGAGGAGTAGCTTCTCTGGGACGACAGGAGCGTGATCTGAACGTCACTTTCAGAACCAGCTCCGGGAAGTTTAGGGCTCGGGATCTGGGACATGGAGGGAGAACAAACGCGATGTCTGCCCACCGTGAAGCGGCTCCCGGCCTCGGCAGGCTGAGGGCGCACGAGACCCTGTCCTTGCGGGGCTGCGTGCGGAGAGCACGTCCGCCGTCCGTGGGGCAGCTCGGAGAGGGGTCGGGGGCCGAGCCCCCGAAAAGCCCGGTTTGACAAACTCAAGTCTGGGGCGCTTGCGTCGTGGGGAGCCTCTCCTGTCAGCGGAGTAGGGACACCCAAGTAAGGAGAGGCGGTGGCGCCTGTCCCTCCCAGCTGTGTTTCTTCTGGTCTGTTCTCTTGAGAGAAACCCTGCGACGACGGGGGTGTGTTCTGGATAGTAACACGGTGTTTCCATTCACTTAGTAGAAGTGGGCCCCGGGAGTCTTCTGGGTAAGACGCCTACCTGAGCACCGGCCCAGATCCTCCAGTGGGCACCCGACCTCCGAGGAAGGAGCTGAGCCCCTCCGGTCACCCGGGTTCTGTCCTGGCACCACTGCCCAACCCCTGGGCTCCCGTCATGCACCCCTCCCCCTTGGGCCCTTCCCAGGTGCACCCCGCTCCTCCCCGCGTGCACCCCCTCCTTAGCCGAGCCTCCTGCCCCGTGCCCCCCACCTGGCACGCACCCCTGCCCTTGGACGCATGCTGCATGGAAGGGCGCCAGGTCTGTGGCTTCTGTTGCTTGGACTCAGCGTGGCCCGGGCTGTTCCCTCATCTTCTCCCCGTGTGTGCGGACTCTTCGGCTAATCCAGGTTCATCTGAAAGGTACAAAATTGCACGTCACAAGTTTGAGTCTGTGGCATTTCTCCAGCTGTGTACTCTAAAAGATAAGAGTGGGCAGTTCTTATATTAAAATGACATTCTCATTCCAGAAATGTTAGGGATCCCTGTTTTGTGTTTGAAACAACACTTGGGGGGCAGCAGCTGGCTCGTCCACTCTCGCTCTTGGCGTTGTGAGTCTGAACTCCCGTCGGGTGTGGAGTTTTCTCACAAATACAACCCTGAAACCGTGCTCTGAGACACACAGACGGCGTGTGAACTGTGCAAGGTCGGGCTGCCATTGCTCCTGTCCGTGTGCCGGTTTCCTGCAGGGAGGCAGCTTCTCCTGTGACCCTCTTATACCGGTGTCCCTCCAGTTACCGGCCCGTCTGTGACCCCGGAAGCGACGTCTGCTTGCACTAAGCGGACCATGAGGTGCACCTGAGGCGCATCGGGCACGGGCACGTGCGTGTGTCACACGTCCCGCAGGAAGGCTTCTGTGTGGAGCGGCTGTTCTGGGCACGCGAGTGGACGAGGGTCCACACACCCCCTTTTCCCAACAGTTCCGGGCCCAGCAGGTGGCCGTGGGAGGTCGGCACCTGTGCACACAGACCACGGAGGTGCTAAGCAGCCTCCGCTGGGACTGACCCTTGGAAAGCCCCTCGCCCACTCCCCGACGCAGGTGCACCCCAGAGGCTCCCCTGCCTCTGGTCTCCGGGCCTCTCTGCTTTCCCATGGTCCATCTGTCCGGGAGGGGCACAGTCTTTCCGCGTCATTTTCCTTGCCTCAGACTGGGTTCTGTTAGTTAATTCTGCTTTTCCCATCAGTGGCGGTGGAACCGCTATGAGCCCGAGGGTCTGTTCGTGGGTCCTTGGTGCCCCTTCCTTGCACCGCGGCCACCGCAGGGCTGTGGTTCAGGGGCGCTGACTGATCCTGCAGGCGGTGCGGTCGGGGGCCCGAGCCTGCCGGAGTAATGCCCCCGCAGGCCGGGAAACGGGACAGAGCAAGGACGGAGCCAGCCTCTCCTGCCCCCTCTGCAGGGTGTTAGCAAAATCCCTCCAGCGAGAACAGCTCTGAGCTGACTTCGAACTCGGTTCCCGGTTAACTTCAGATTCCCTGATGAAGCCCATGAGGTCCACTCTGACCATGAGCGGCTCGGCACCCGTGGTCAGGGGGTGAGGACGCCGCGTCACACGTGGGCGTGCGAGCTGAGAGCCTGGCACCATCCTGCGCCCAGTCCTCTGGCTGGCAGCCATCGCCTGGCGTCCTGCGGCTCTGGGCCCGTCCCCTGCTCACGTGAGCCCTGTTTCTTGGCTCCATCCTCCCCCCGTCAGGGCAGAGCAGCAGGAGCCCACACACCATGTCCCCCAAAGAGCCCGAAACCTGCAGGGCTGCCGGCTGTGCCTCGGTGGGCGCTGGAGCCGCTGTGTGTGACTCCACGGCAGGCCGTGACTGAGCGGGCACCTCGGGGCACACTGGAGAGGCCCAGGTCCCGGGCAGAAGGGCAGGCGAGGCAGGAGGGGCGGACCTCCACGCAGGCTCTGAGCTCGCTCGTTCTTATGAACAACCCGGCAACGCTTGCTCGAGCGGCGTCCGGTGTTTAAAGGCCTCTTCGCCATGTGTTTGTGGCGGTAGTGTGGGCAGGCTGTCCGGCTCGGACCTGCAGGCGCTGGCCCTCCGGGTGTGTGGACGTCGGCCGTGGAGGCTGGCGTGTGGCCCGAGGACGGGGCCCGGCGCGGCAGGGCCCGTGCTGGGGCTGAACCCGCGGACTGCGGGAGTCTGCATTCCTGAGCCGGCCCTTTGGTCCTGTGTCACACAGGCGAGTTTCTGGGCTCAGCTGCAGCTAACCCCATTTTTGCCATTCCTGATGCGGCCTGTGCCCCGTGGGGACAGCTCCAGAGTCCCTCTTTCCCCCCCACAGCCTGGCGGGCAAGGCCGTCCCTGCACCTCCCCAGCTCACCGGCAGGTGGTGCTGGCGCACGCCTTCTCCATTTGGGATCCCGTGTGGGGCCTTCAGAGGGGCAGATGTGCGGGAGACAGGGGCCGAGGTCTGGGCAGGGTCAGGGACTGCGGGGTGCAGCCCGGAGAGGGATGCAGGCTTGCTGGGGAGCTGAGTGCTCGCAGCTTCAGCTCAGGGATTCCACCTGCTGGCCCCCCGTCCCATAGTGGGGATGCCTCGGGGAGCACAGCCTCGTCCCGTGCCGCTGGGCCGGCTTCCGGACACGCAGAGAAAGTAGAGGAAGGGGTCTGTGTGACAGCTCAGTGTCGCCAGAAGAGGCCGTGTGTGTGTGCGTGTGTCCGTGTGTCCATGAGTCGGCGACTACCTCGTTCGCCCTTCATTATTTACTAACAGCTTCATCTCAGCGTGATTCACAGACCATAGACTTTCACCCACTTTATTTTTTTAATTTAAGTTTGGGGACGCCTGGGTGGCTCAGTCATTAAGCCTCTGCTTTTGGCTCAGGCCATGATCTCAGGGTCCTGGGATTGAGCCCCGCATCGGGCTCTCTGCTCCGCGGGGAGCCTGCTTCTCCCTCTCCTGTTCCCCCTGCTTATGTTCCCTCTCTTGCCGTGTCTCTCTCTATCAAATAAATAAATAAAGTCTTTTAAAAAATTTAAAAATTTTTAAATTTTATTTTACTTAAATTCAATTAATTAGTTTCAGAGGCAGAGGTCAGTGACTCTTCAGCCGTGCAAAGCACCCAGTGCTCACTGCATCCCGCGCCCCCTCACTGCCCCTCCCCCAGGCACCCCTCCCCCACCCCCTCCCTCCAGCACCCTGTTTGCTCCCTGGAGTCCAGAGTCTCTTATGGTCTGTCTCCCTCTCTGGTTTCGTCTTATTTTATTTTTTTCCTCCCTTCCCCTGTGATCCTCTGTCTTGTTTCTCAACTTCCTCATATCAGGGAGATCATATGAAATTGTCTTTCTCCGACTGACTTACTTCGCTCAGCATAATACCCCTAGTTCCATCCACATCGTCGCAAATGGCAAGATCTCATTTCTTTTGATGGCTGCGTAGTATTCCATTGTGTGCGCACCACCTCTTCTTTATCCATGCATCTGCCGGTGGACGTCCGGGCTCTTCCCAGAGCTCGGCTACTGTGGACGTTGCTGCTATGAGCATTCGGGTGCACGTGCCCCTTCGGATCACTACGTTTGTACCTTTGGGGTAAATCCCAGCAGTGCGATTGCGGGTCGCAGGGTAGCTCCGCCCCCTTTAAAATGTCCGGCGCGTGGCTGTCAGGCTGTCGGCAGAGTTGGCCGCGGTCCATGAGCGTGAGGACACCCTCCTAACCCAGAAGAAGCCGCCCCGGGAGCCGTTCTCCGCCCCCTGCCCCACACCACGGCTCCGCACCTGGCCGTGTGCATCTACCAGCTCTGGGCGTGTGTGGAAATGCCCCACGTGGCGTGTGAGGCCTGTGTGTCTGGCTTCCCCCAGGAGCGTGGTGTCTTCACGGGTGGTCCTGGCGCGGCCTGCGTCCGGGGCACCGTCCCTTCCCGTGGCTGAACCTCATCCCACCACG
Source organism: Taxidea taxus jeffersonii (assembly GCA_003697995.1). Lineage (NCBI taxonomy): Eukaryota > Metazoa > Chordata > Mammalia > Carnivora > Mustelidae > Taxidea > Taxidea taxus. The sequence continues at coordinate 16,741 of RCUC01107067.1, forward strand.
TGGACCGACGGCGTGTCACCTGGTGGTCAGCTGCGGGTGTCGGGTGGTTCCCACGTGGGGCCACTGGGAATCCCGCCGCCACGAACGCTCTCGCACGGGTTTCCGTGTGGACGTGTCCTCCCTGCTCTTGGGTGCGCCCGGGCAGGAGGCGCCGGGAGGGTGGGGACCCTGGCTACACGGCCGGGAGCCCGCCACGCGGTCGTCCACGTTGTTGTCGAGGAACAACACCTGCTTCTGCCCGTCTTTTCTCTTTTCTTTGTCTCCACCGTCCTGGCGGGTGGGTCGTGGTGTGGGGCTGTGCTTTGCGCTTGCGTCTCCCGGGCAGCAGAGGCCGCCGAGGCCTCCGTGTGTTTATCTTACACCTTCTGCATAGACGCCCGCTCGGGTCTGCTGCCCGCGGGGCAACGGGGCGTTTGTCTTTCTGGCGTGAGCTGGAGGAGTGCCCGCCTGTCATGGGTCCAGGTCCCTGGCCCCCTTCTGTGCCCCTCGGCTTCCAGCCCCGGGGCCCTTCCCTCAGCCCGGTGGGCGCTGTGTGGCCGGTGGGTTTCTGTGGGGATGGCCTGTGCCGGAGGGGTGTTGGCGGTGTCCCAGGTTCTGCCCAGCAGGAGCTGGGGGCACACTTGCTTGTGACAGCCCAGACTGTCCCCTAGGGGACAGAGTCATCCTGGGTGAGAAGCTGTGGCTGTCGTCCCCCCGCTGAGCACGCGGTTCCCCACACGCGTTCCCCACACGGTTCCCCACACGCGTTCCCCACACACCGAGCAGGTGCCAGCCCGGGCTCTGTGTAAACCTACCCTCGGGTGTGCAGAACCCAATGCGGGCTCGCTCGGGAGACCTATCCATGGAGGAGGTGAGGGGCGGACAGTGCCGCTGTGGGGCGAGCCTGAGCCCCGGAGGGCAGGTCCTCTGCTTCCCGAGGCTGCAGTCCACGGCAGAGCCCCAGGGAGCGGGAGGGCACGCCGGTCAGGCATGGGGGAGCGGGAGGGCACACAAGGCAGGCATCAGGTGGGATCAGGGAAGGGGACTGGAGAACGAGTGGGTCGGGGCCGAGCGTCCTCACCAGCCCAGCGTGCCCGACGGGTTCCAGGAAGGGCCGAGCTGTGAGAGCCTGAACGCACCCTCTCCAAGTTCCCACGGGCCTGAGGGGTGTCCCGGTGGCATGCCACGGGGGGTGAGGGGATGGAGAGGGCCAGCCTTCCGCAGCAGGGCCTGGGGGACCCTTGGGCCATGCCAGCCACTGAGCACCAGCTCCGGGCACGGAGCCCTCAGGAGTGGCGTGGACACCCTTACCCCTCGCCCGGACGCTGTGTGGAGAGGAGCGGGGAGCTGGGGACTTCTCCGGGAGCATGGGTTATCCACGAGCCTGGTGACCTCCCACGCTTGAGCTGGGTCTGCCTGGGCAGGTCTGGTTGTCTCCCCGGCTCTGGCGCAGGAGCTGGGGACGAGAGTGGACGCAGGGAGGAGGCATCCTTGTCCTTTCGGGCGCACATTCCACGTGCTTCGGGGCCCACGTCGGCCTCGGGTGTTGGGGACAGTGTGGCCAGCGAGCACGTGCCACGCTGTGGGAGGCCCCGTAGTTCAGGTGCTTACAGATTAGAACAGGAAGATCACAGCGGGACAGAGGAGCCTCACACAGACCCGCTTCCTTCCACGGAAACACGCCCCTCTGAGTGGGGGGCGTCACCTGTTTCCCGGGCCTTCCACCCACGGCCCGCGCTGCCTCCCAAGGTTCTGGGGAGCGCCCCATACCTCAGCGCCTCCGTGTGCCCCCGGGGAACAGTGTGAGAGGCTGAGACCCATCTGCTCCACGCTGGCCCCAGGGCACAGGCCGGAATCGCCTCCCACTGCCGTCAGTGCCACCGAGACCTCAGTGCTGGGCACAGCCCCGGCCTGCCAGGCCCCCGAGGACCTGATCTGCTCCGGCCCCTGAGGACGCAGCTGCCTGTGGGCTGGTCTGCACGGCCCTGGGGTCGGTATGAGGCATCGCCGTGGGTAGCTGGAAACCACTCTGCATGAGAAGTGGCCTTCGGGAAGGTGGATGCGATGCCCAGCGCTGGTTGTGGTGGTGCTGAGGCCCGGTGGGGACTGGGAGTGAGGCGGAGGCGGGCTGAGGGCTGACGGCACCGGGCTCGCGACCACGGAGCTGAGCTGTGGGCCGTGTGCAAAGGCGTGTGCTGTGCAGAAAAGCAGGACTCCGGGGCCCCAGCTGGTGTACGCAGCGTGGAGGCCAAGCTGTGCTCAGGCCCGGGAGCAGAGCAATCAGGAGACCACCCCACTCGGGAGCTCCCGCAGGCCCCTGCATGCCGGCCGCCCTGGCGGCTGCGGGCCGGGAAACTCGCGGGCGCTGGTGGAGTGCACCCGGCGTCTGGGCCCTGCGCCCCGGCCAGTGGGTACCTCCACTCTCGGGAGGACGTGGCCAGTGACATTGTGAGCATCACTAGAAATCCGAAAACCCGTCCTTCCGACTAGCCTGGCTAGAGGTTGTCAGTTTTGTGGGTCTCCCCTACCTGCCCGTTTTCTAGTTCCTTGGCTTCTGCTTCTACAATTTCCTGCCATCTGTTGACTTCAGTTTGAAGTTGCTCTTCTGTTTCTAGTGTTTGAAGGCGGATGCTTATGTCACTGCCCTGAGTGTGTCATTGGTCTTCTTTCAGAGACAGACAGAGTGCGGGTGTGCTCGCGCCTGAGTGGGGGGCGCGGGGAGACGGAAAGGCTCTCCGGCAGGCCCCCCACTGAGCGCAGAGCCCAACGCAGGACTCGATCCCACGACCCCGAGACCACAACCTGAGCCCCAATCAGGAGTCAGATACCCAACTGACGGAGCCGTCCTGGCGCCCCACGCCGGGGAGATCTTGAAGTGGGAAATATGACAACAGAAATGAAAACCACCAACCAATGGGCTCCACAGCCCGAGAACTAGCAAACGTGAGGATAAAACAGAGCTCGCCCAGTCTGGACAACGGGGGACAACAGACTCGAAAAACAAATGACCAGAGCCTCAGGGACATGTGGGGTCGTAAGCAAAGACCTGACATTCACGCCCCTGGAGTCATGAGAAGGAGAGAAGACTGAAAACTACCCCGATTTGGCAAGACACAAACACAAACATTTGAGAAGTTGCCGAACCCCAGTTAGAATAAATCCCCCCGAACCACACCAAGACCTCTCATGGCTGAACTTCTGAAAACTGAGGGCAAAGAAACACTTCTTGAAAAGCACAACTAGCCCGTCTCGCTCAGCAGGAAATAGACCATTTGATAGCCTAATGGTGAGTAAGGACGAAGAGTTAAGTGGTTTTAAAACCCCACAGGGAAGTCTTCAGACCTGAGCGGTTTCACTCAAGGATTCTGACACGCACCCAAGGAAGTGGACGGAGCATCTCCCAGCTTGTCTCACGAGGCTGATGTCATCTTGATGCCAGACAAAGACAGGAGAGAAACCTCTGCACCAATAGTGCTCATGAATATGGACACAGAAGTTCATAACGAAATATTAGCAAGTAGAAGTTGGCAATACATAAGAGGAGTTACTCACGGGGACCAAGGAGGGTCTCTCGTGGGCATGCAGGGCTGGCTCAGTATTTCAAGATCTATTGTGGAGTCCACCACATCAGTGGACGGAGGAAGAAAAATCACGCCATAGAAAGAGTATAGAAAGAGTATTTGACGACATTCGGCACCCATTCAGAAAAGCAGGAATACGGGGGCTCCTCGCTGCGTTCATGGGCACCTACAGAGAACCCCCACGGCCAGCAGAGTGGGGCAGTCAGGTGTGCGCTGTCTCTGCTAGTCCTCAGCTGCCTCGGGCAGGAGAAGCACATACGGGTCGTGCAGATCGGCAAGGGGGACTCAGTCGTCTGTGCACAGATGACATGATTGCTTAATTTTAAAATCCCGAGGGCTCTGCAGAAATACCCGGAACTGTACGAGAGCGTGGAGCGAGGCTGCAGGACGAAGACAAACACTCAGAAGTCAGTTGTGTATCAATGCGTAGCAATGGGCACATGGACACCAAAAGTAAAAATACAATATTATTTAGAATTACTCAAGAAAACAAAACACTGAGGCACAGCCAGTAAAAGCGGTGCGGGGGGTGTGCCGCCCCTACAGATGCTCACGGCCACGGTGGAGGAGAGACCTGTCGTGTTCTTGGGTCCAAGGCGGAGCGTAGCACGTCTGCTCTTGCCACACCGATTCACTGCATTCCCAGTAAAATCCCAGAAACGCGTCTATGTACGTAGACAAGATGATCCTAAAATTTGTATGGAAAGTCAGAGGAGCTAAAATTCTTCCAACATGGGGTGCCTGGGTGGCTCGGTCATTGAGTGTCTGCCTCCAGCTCAGGTCCTGATCCCAGGGTCCTGGGGTCGAGCCCCACATTGGGCTCCCTGCTCAGTGGGAAGCCTGCTTCTCCCTCTCCCGCTCCCACTGCCTGTGTCCTTTCTCTCGCTGTGTCTCTGTCTGTCAAATAAATAGAAACTTTAAAAGAAAACAAATAAAATTCTTACAACAGTCTTGAGAAAGAAGACAAAAGGAGGAGCAGTGCACTTGCTAATAAGACATTATTTTGCTACGTGCGCTGGCGCAGCGGGGTGCTTCCTGGCAGAAGGGCTGACCCCAGACCACAGTAGGAAACTCAGAAGCAGACCAGCACCAGAAGGACAAATTGGTTTCTGGCAAAGGTGGGAAATCAGTCCGTGCAGGGAAGATCTCCGTTTCCACAAACTGAGCTGAAGCAATTGGAGATCCAGAGGCAAAAACCAAGACCCACCTAAATTTCATCCATTACATAAAGATTAACTCGAAATGGATTACAGATTTAAACAAAGTGTCCACCTGTTACCCTTTTGGGAAAAAAAATGTAGAAGACGATATTTGTGAGTTAGGAATACACAGACCTAATGGCAAGAACATGACCCATAAAAAGAGAAATTGGCAAATTAGACTTGGTCAAAATTAGAACCTTATGCTCTGCAAAGGGCACTGCTCACAGGGTGGGCAGACGGGCTGCAGCCTGTAGGATGCGATCGTCAGGTCACCCATCTGATGAAGGACTGGGAGTCTCCAAGCTCACCCGCCAACTGGCAGCCCAGCCGGCAAAAGGCGTCGGACCTGAGCAGATACCGGGGGGCAGATCCAGACGTCAGGCAAGCCCCCGGGAAGAGGGTTAAGGCCGTTAGCCTTTCAGATGTGCAGACGGACCGTGGGAGACAGCACTGCGCACCTTCCAGAATGGCACCCTGTGCAGGGGGGACGCTGAGAGGCGGGGTCACCGCTCCGCCGCTGGCAGGGGCTCAGCCCAGAGCTCACACCCAGTAGAGCACTTGCCCACATCTGTTAAAACACCCGCTGCCCCGCGCGGCCCGGCAATTGCACTCCTGAGCATTTAGCCCAAGAAATGAAGCTTTTACGCAGATTCACACCTATGAATATTTATGTTGGCTTTGTTTGTAGTAGCCCAAACCTGGGAAGAACCTGATTTTCAGCTGGTGAAGGGCTAAAAAGCCCCATGGTCTGTGTTCACCAGGGAACACGACCAGCTCTGCAGCAACTAGGAGGAACGGCGAGCGTCAGCCCGTTCGTCCCCAGGGCACCGGGCTGCGTGAGGGGAGCCAGTCCCCATGTCCTGCCCCAGCTCGCCGCGGAGACACTCGGGTCCGTTTCTAGCTCGTATGAAAGTCATGTTTGCACCACACTGTGGTCTATTGGGCGTCCAACAGCATTATCTCTAAAAAATCTACATACCTTAAGTTAAAAATATTTTACTGCCAAAAGGTGGCAACCATCATGTGGGCTTTCGACCAACTGTAATCCCTATTCACGGATCACGGTAACAAATACAAGGAAAAGTCTGAAATATTGCGAGAATCCCCAAGAGGCGACAGGGACACGAAGTGAGCACATTCTGTTGGAAAAGTGGGGCCGGTAGGTGCTCGGTGCGGGGTCTCCGCACACCCTCCGTTTGGGAAAGGCAGCATCCGCGGAGCACAGTGAAGCGAGGCTCCATTTCTAGAGCATTCACGACACCGCGGAGTTATGGAAGCAGAGAGCAGATGAGTGGCGGCCAGGGGCTTGGCGGGGATGGTGCGGGAAGGAGGCGGCTGTGACCGTGTGGGGACGCAGGTGCGCGTGGGGATGGGAGCCTCGGGAGAGTCTGTGTCGGCGCCGGGGCTGTGGCCGCTCCGGCAGTTTGTATGCGCCGCGGGGGCCGGGCGCACGGGACCGGTCTGGATTACTTGCCATGACTGCGTGTGAGTCCACAGTTGTCCAAAGCGATCACGACCCGCAGCCCTATCCACGCGGCGCCGGCAGCCCACACACAGGGCTGCGTTGGGAGGGTCTCGCCATGGCCTAGGATCGTTTCCGAAGTGAAAGGAGCGGAGAATAGCTAGCTCTGACCTTGACTGGCTAAAAATCAGTATTTGTTCCAGATTTAAGGTCCAGATCCAAGAGCTTAAGTAGATGTCAAGGTAGGTTAACTCAATTTTGGCGACCTTGGTGTTGAACTGGAAAGCAGCAAGGCTTGAGTAAATGGCCTTCCTAAAACTAAATCATGTGTGTTTGAAGATTCGGCGCTGCGGGAAGGAAGGCAGAAGACAACAGACCCACCGCGGTGATGGCTGGGCCGCCACGAGCTTCGTGTCCTTGTCCATTTGGAGCCTCCGTCGGAGCCTCAGCATGGAGTAAGCTGGGGACTCACGGCGTGTCCCCTGCCCCGGGGGCGGGCACCCCTGCGGGCGGCGGTGGGCACTCGGCACACATGCCCGGCCCCCACTTGCTTTCTGGGGATGTCTGCGATGATGCAGGCGCTGTGTCCAGGGCATTCCCTGCTGACCGCGTCCCTCGAAGGGAGGAAGGAGGGAGGTCCCCAGCCTGCCAGCTCCTGGTCCTCGGGGGGCCCCGGACCTGCAGAACCTGAACCACCCTGCTGACCTTTTCTGGCTTTTGTAGACTGGGGACACATTTGCGGGAAAGGATCTGAAAATGTAAGATTAACTCAAATTTGAAGTTGTTATAATATTTTTCTAAACAAGGTAATAAACCGACTTCCTCATTACAAATTGGTGTGTTCCGGCGTTTACTGTTCTGGACAGAAGTCACACGGAACAGGGGCGTGAGCAGTAATCTGCGTCAGAGCTGGGACGACACCCAGCTGCGCGTCCCGGAGGCCACGTTATCGTTCCCATCACAGGGCTCTATTGTTACCGGTTTCCTCTCCAATGATGTCCCACCGGCCGGCCTGAGAGCGCACGGGGCGCTCGGTGTGAGAGTAACGAGGCCGACGACTTCTGCACGCCCGCTTGGGGGATGGGCTCTGCTTTAACCGAGGGTCTGGGCGGGCTGCGTGCGGGACACCTGTCGGCCGCCAGCCCTGCTTGCAGGCAGCTCGTCCTCATGCGCGTCAGCGAACACTGGGGCGACCCTTCTTAGCTCCCATCTCCTGTAGGAACACGGTGGGGGGCTGGGCCTCGGGTGCTGGAAGCTGCAGAGCTTTCGGCCACTGGTGTCCGTGTCCCTGGGGGACGATGGCCACTAACAGACACGCGTGCAGCCCCCAGCCCCACGGCGGAGAGGGCTTCACCTCGGCGGAGCCATAAATAACGCTCGAAGCCAGATCCCACGTGCCGTGGCCCCCGGAGGGAGAGTGGTGCCGTCTGGGCCCACGCCCGGCCCGAGCCCAGGCGCCGAGCACAGACATGACCCCGCCCCAGGGCTCAGGCCTGCACGCGGGACCCAGTGTCCGGCAGAGCAGGGAGAGTGGGCTGGAAACAGGCAGCAGCTGCGGCACGGCGGCTTCGGGTGACTTTCCCTGACATGCTCTGGCTCCAAACGGTGCCCTGTTTGGCCATGTCTGTGGGGGCACCTGGCGATTCTAGGGGTAAGTGAGGCCCCTACTGAAGTCAGCTTTCCTGCATCACCTGTGGGACCTGGAGAGCCCGCGACAGGAGCCACTTTCCACCCTCCGCACACCTGCTTCCCAGGCCTCCCCCCACCGCCACGGGAGGCAGTGCGCCCAGCTCGCCCAGCCCTTGGGGCCAGATCCCTCCCTTCTGGCTCCCTTAGAGCCGGGTGCAGGGCCCTTGTCCCTTGCTGTTCCGGGGGTCCCCTTGCGCTGCCCCAGCTGACACCTCCCAGAGGGGGAAGGGGTCAGGGCCGCTGGCCCTTGAAGAGCCGGCCTTTTCTCCACCCCTGGAGACGCCCCAGCACCCCACCAGCGCCTTCTCATGCCAGGGTCAAGCTCTCCCTGCCTCCCTGAGACATCCAACCCCAGAGCAGGAGGAAATCCTGCCACTTGTGGTCACAGAGGAGACCCTGAAGGGCCTCGGGCGGAGAGCAGCAAGCCGACAGGCACAGGCGAATGGCCAGGGACTCCTGGTGGAGACTCCTGGTGGGAGATGCAGCCAACGGTCCCATCAGGAAAGCAGGTGGTGAGAGGGGAGGGCAGGGCCGGTGGGACTGAGGTAAGTTCTAGAGGCCGGCTGGACAGCACCACCTTCAGTGACAGCCTCCAAGCCTGTGAGGTAGCCGGTCCCGGGCAGCGTTCCTACTGCACATAGGGGACAGGATGCTCCCTGGAAGCCACGATGCGTCCGTGACCGCCACTGAGGGGCAACGCACCAGGAGGAACGTATTCAAACGTGCAGTTCTTTGTGTTCTGATTCTACCTCAATAAAGCTGTTTAAAACATTCACACGAAAGAAAAAAATGTGTTGGCGAGGAAGACACAGAGAGATAGAAAAACATCCCATGCTCATGGACTAGAAGAACAAACATTATGAAAATGTCTACACTGCCCTGAGTAGTCTACATGTTCAATGCCATCCTTATTAAATACCATCCACATTTTTCACAGAGCTGGTACAAATAACCCTAAAATTTATATGGAACCAGAAAAGCCCCCGAATAGCCAGAGGAATGTTGAGAAAGAAAGCCAAAGTTGGTGGCATCACAATTCCAGACTTCAAGCTCTGTTACAAAGCTGTCATCATCAAGACAGCACGGTGCTGGCACGAAAACAGACACATAGATCAGTGGAAGAGAATAGAGAGCCCAGAAATAGACCCTCAACTCTATGGTCAGCTAATCTTCGACAAAGCAGGGAAAAATGTCCAGTGGAATAAAGACAGCCTCTTCAATAAATGGTGTTGGGAAAATCGGGTAGCCACATGCAGAAGAATGAAAGTGGATCATTTCCTTACACCACACACGAAAATAGACTCAAAATGGATGAAGGACCTCAACGTGAGAAAGGAATCCATCCAAATCCTTGAGGAGAACACAGGCAGCAACCTCTTCGACCTCAACCACAGCAACTTCTTCCTAGGAACAATGCCAAAGGCAAGGGAAGCAAGGGAAAAAATGAACTATTGGGACTTCATCAAGATCAAAAGCTTTTGCACAGCAAAGGAAACAGTCAACAAAACCAAAAGACAACTGACAGAGTGGGAAAAGATATTTGCAAACGACATATCAGATAAAGGGCTAGTATCCAAAATCTATAAAGAGCTCAGCAAACCCAACACGGAAAGGACAAATAATCCAATCAAGAAATGGGCAGAGGACATGAACAGACATTTCTGCAAAGAAGACATCCAGATGGCCAACAGACACATGAAAAAGTGCTCCACATCACTGGGCATCAGGGAAATACAAATCAAAACCACAATGAGATCCCACCTCACACCAGTCAGAATGGCTAAAATGAACAAGTCAGGAAATGACAGATGCTGGCGAGGATGCGGAGAAAGGGGAACCCTCCTACACTGTTGGTGGGAATGCAAGCTGGTGCAGCCACTCCGGAAAACAGCATGGAGGTTCCTCAAAAAGTTGAAAATAGAGCTACCCTACGACCCAGGAATCCCACTACTGGGTATTTACCCTAAAGATACAAACGTAGTGATCCGAAGGAGCATGTGTACCCGAATGTTTATAGCAGCAATGTCCACAATAGCCAAACTATGGAAAGAACCTAGATGTCCATCAACAGATGAATGGATAAAGAATATGTGGTATATACACAATGGAATATTACTCAGCCATCAAAAGGGAAATCATTCGCAACAATGTGGATAGAACTAGAGGGTATTTTTTTTAAGATTTTATTTATTTATTTGTCAGAGAGAGCGAGCACAGGCAGACAGAGGCAGGCAGAGGCAGAGGGAGAAGCAGGCTCCCTGCTGAGCAAGGAGCCTGATGTGGGACTCGATCCCAGGACGCTGGGATCGTGACCTGAGCCGAAGGCAGCCGCTCAACCAACTGAGCCACCCAGGCGTCCCAGAACTAGAGGGAATTATGCTGAGTGAAATAAGTCCATCAGAGAAAGACAATTATCATATGATTTCACTCAAATGTGAAGTTTAAGAAACAAGACAGGATCATAGGGGAAGAGAGGAAAAAATAAAATAAGATGAAACCAGAGAGAGAGACAGACCAGAAGAGACTCTTAACTCTAGGGAACACTGAGGGCTGCTGGAGGGAGGGGGTGGGGGAGGGGGTAGCTGGGGGGCGGGCATTGAGGAGGGCGCAGGTGTGATGGGCACTGGGTGTTACATGCAACTGATGAATGACTGACCTCTACCTCTGAAACTAAGGACGTGAAATATGTTAATGAGTTGAATTTAAACATTTTTTTAAAAAGAAAGAATGGTGTTGATACCCACCTTTTTTCCCTGCCCCGTTCTTATGTTGCAGTCTTGAGGCAGAATTCCCTGTCCTGAGGAAACCTGGTTTTTTGCTCTTGGGGCCTTTGACTGATTGGACGTGGCCCACCGCATGATGGAGGGTGGGTGATCTGCTTTCCTCTGAGCTGCCTGGTTGCAGGTGTTGGTCAGCCCCGCCTCTAACGTCAGCACAGTGGCCCCTAGGAGCACTGGTCTGGATGATGGGGTCAGAGTCTTGCGAGCTGACACGGGCACTGACTATCCTGATCATTCCGTGGCCGGATCCTCTCCTTGCTCACCTTCCCTACCAGTGGTCCCCTTTCCTGCTCCTGCCAGCCACGCCCCCTACACCAGGGCACAGCCCGCCTGCCACCCCCAGTGTTCTCACACACTGCTCACAGCTCACACAGCCGGAGGGTGCACGTCTGCTCCCCGGGCTCACAGGGCCCCTGCAGGTCATGGTGACGAGCTTCCGGACTCTGCCATGTGCAGGTGTGGACGGGCCGCAAGCACAGCGCTCGCTGCTGGGAAGGCTAGAGCATGAAGGTGCAGTGGCCCCGGCCATTTGGTGGGGCAGGAAGGTCCCGCGGGGGAGGACGGGGACATCGGCAGGAGGTGGGGAGGCCTCCTTGGCCCTGTGCGGTTGGTGACAAGCTTCTCTTGTGTGCCCCGTGTCTCACCCCAAATAAATGATGGCAGCGTTCCTACCTAGAGGAATTAGGGTACGAGGGAACTAGGAGAAGTTTATGAAATTAAACATCACTCCTTTTTCCTTTAGCATCTCTTTTGGAACTGGAGGAGTGGGCTGGGAGCTAGGCACTCCTGTGTCCCGATGTCTGAGGTCCCAGCGTCCTTTGTTCCCGAAAGTGAGCGGCGTCAGGAGGAGCGCAGGTTCCCCAGCCGCACCTCCCTGAGGACAGCCGGGCCCTGCTCCCCCTGAGGAGGCGGCCGTCCCGCCGGGCTCACGGAACGACAGAACGAATGACACGAAGGAAGCTGGCCTGTTTCCTCCAGACGCAGCTGGTAGAAACATTCCCGCCGGCGTCCGTGCGCTCAGCTCCTTCGTGCCATTTCCTCACCGCGAGAGCGGAGGCGTCACGGCCCGGCAGGCAGAGTGTCCCTTGGCAGGAGGGACACTAGCGTCTAGAAAGCGCACAGCTACCCGTGCAGGCTGAGTGCCTGACGCCCCTCGACGGGGCTGTGAAATTCAGTCCGGCCGACAGGGAAGGGACCAACTCGCTCCCTCGGTTTTCTGGGCGATCTCAGGTGTCTCCGCGGTGGGGGGAGCAGTTTTCGTGGGTAGCGTGTGAGGCTCAGGACGGCACCATGTTCGTGGGCACAGACGTGGGCTCTTCCTGCTGACCCTGTGGGGTTTGGGGGCCTCGGGGACTTGCCCGTGGGGTGGCTTCTCTCTCCAGGGGTGGGACGGCGGCCGTGGCTCCTGGAGGACAGTGTGCGAGGCGTCACCGCCGTCCTGCTGCTGCTGTAACAAATGACCGCACGGGGTGGCTCAGACACCCACACTGACAGCCCTCGTGACCCCCAGTCCGGGAGCTCAGAACCGAAGTGTGGGCAGGGCGGGTTCCGTCCGGAGGCTCCAGAAGGAGCCCCGCGTCCTCTCCCTGCCTCTGAGCCCTGCTGCTGTGAGGCCCCTGGGTTACGCGGGGCCCAGCTAGGAATCCCAGGGTTCCTGCCTCGAGGCCCCCCGCGGGTGACGCGTCTGCAGGTCATTCTACTCTCTGCACGTTCTCAGCCACAGGCTTGAGTTTGGGGCCCCTCCTGCCGTGTCCAGGCTGTGGTAGCTGGTCTGGGGGGGCCCCGAGGAGCCCCCAAGGCTTGGGTTACAGTGACAAAGCCCATAGGCTCTTCTGCACACAGTCGTCTCTGTCCCCTTCCCCTTCCCCTGACGGGGACCCGGATTTTCCTGGCATCCCCATCCAGGGTTCCTCCAGGAGCCGGAGCCGCCCCTGCCGTCCTCGTGTGCCCAGGGGACTGCAAGGGACACGCGGGACGGCGCTTCTGAAGATCTGTCTGCTAGATGTTGGATGGAAAACGGGGCAGAAATTCGTAACTCAAAGGAAGGAAGAAATTTTGTGTTACTGTGTCATTGTCGTGGGAAGAAGATGTACATAGACAGCTGGGCTCTGAACGCTGTGTCCCTGCTGTGTCCCCAGAACCCACGTGCCACACCCTAAGCCCAGGGAGATGGCGTTCGGAGGCAGGGTCCCAGGGAGGTGAGGAGGTCCTGGGGTGGAACCCTCAGAAAGGAGATCCCAGAGCGGGGCCTCGCCTGCCTGTCCCCTGGGAGGACACAGCGGGAAGGCCCCAGAACGGGATCTTCTGGCTCATCCTGCAGCTTGACCGCGTGGGCGCCCTTACCCAGACGTCCAGCCTCTGGGACGGTGAGAATCCGTGTGGCTTGTGGGCCCCCAGCCTGCGCTGCTGAGGGGAATGAGCCGCAAGGAGCCTGTTCCCCTGGTGAATCTTGCTGGCTTGGGGGCTGGTCAGGCGCCAGAAGCCATGCGCAGGCCGATGCCCCCAGATTTGCTCCAGATACGCAGCTGGGGTGGCAGGGCTGGGCCCGGGTCTGGGGATACACTCAGGACAAAGGGACCCCAAGGAAGCCAGCGGCCCGGCCTCCCAGTAGTCTGGCCGGCCCCCTGCCCTCGGCCTGCATGTCTGCAGTGGGACCTGTGACCCCTCTTGTTCTCAGAGCCCCAGAGTCAGGGGTCAGGGGTCACCCCTCCCTCAGAAAGCCTCCATGGGGACCCCTCCCATGCCCGCCCTCCCCAACAGCACCACCAAGCTTCCAGTTAGGGTCCTTCCAGAAGGTCCCTGCTGGGTCCCAGGTCCTTGTGCCGGTCCGCTGGCGGTGGATGGCCCACGGGAGGGTGGGTGACAGTCCCCCAGGGTGTTACACGAAGCACGTCCCAGCCTTGCTGCTGTGTGGCTGAGGCAGACACGCGGACGTGCACGTCTCCTCTCGAAGCTCACGACGCTTTCGCTAGATGACCCCACGGCCACGTCCAGCCCTCGTCCTCCGAGACCTGGGCTCTTCGCTGGCTAGACAATGGCGTTTCAGAGCCGGGCCTTCCTACAGGCCTTCCTCCTGAGCCCCCCCGCCTCTGCTGTGGGACACCCTCCTTTCCGGCTCCCTGGTCCCTCTCCGGACGGGGCTGAGGGGCCTTGGTGACACTTCATGCCGACCCCCAGCTTGTCTGCCATGCTTGGTCCCTAACAGCTGCGGCTTTTTCCCGGGGCTCGGGCCTGCCCTGTGCACGCTCGGTCTCCACACCTCCTCCCTGCCCCGCCCCGCCCAAGGCCCCTCCTCCTCCGGACGCACGGGGGCACGCACACACACAGCCGCACACTCGTGTGCCCTGACCTGCCGGGCTGTCTCCCTGTTTCGGTCTCCACTGCCCAGGGGGGCCCACATGTCCTGCTCAGCCAGGCCCATGCCGTGCCCCCTTCTGCCGGCCCTGCATGGTGGCTCCTTCCCCTGAGCCTCCGTGCTGCTCGCCTGCGTGAACCCGTCTTCTCCAGACCTGGGCAGCGGGGGCTCCTAAGTCCTGTGGCATGGCTGCCCCATCTCACCGTCTCTCTGGCAGACACGCGGCCTCGGGGGTCGGGGGGCAGGAGGTGTGCAGCACGGTGATTGGGTCCGAGCGCGTGTTTTGGAACGATCAGCACAGCGAGGTTAGCCAGCACGTCTGACACGCTTCTGTTTTGTGGTGAGGACGTTCAAGATCTACCCCCGGCAGTGCTCACGGGTGTGACAGGTGTGCTTTCCTCCAGCGCCTTCTGCGCGTGCGGCCCCGAGGTCATTCACCTGTTCGGGGTGGGGGGGATGGGTGTGGCCCGTGGGCGGCGTCATGCCCGGCACCTGGAAGCCAGCGGCTGCTCTCGGCGTCCACGAGTCCCGTGTTTCCGGATCCCACGCACCGGTGACCTCGTGCGGCATCTGTCCCTCTCGGACGCCTCTCACTTAGCGCCAGGCTCTCGGGGTCTGCCCTGCTGCTGCCGAGGGCAGGGGGTCCTTTCTGGGGCTGAGCAGCAGCCCCCGCATACACGGTGCCCCGGTTGCTCCCGTGACTGGACTACTGTGAGTTGTGCTGCTGGGAACACGGGGTACAGGCACCTCTTTTGGCTGCAGAAGACTTTATTGTTCCCATGTGGTCCGTGGCTTGGGAGAGGGCTCCAGGGGGGGATGAAAAGCAGCCTCAAGGCCGCAGGGAGAAGCTCAGGCACCAAGGGGACGCCAGAGTGGCCCCCCATGGCAGCAGGGCTCCAGAGGCTCCTGGTTGTGCTTGAGAATGAACCTGTCGAAGAGACGCTCTCCCAGCCCAGCCCGGGGGCCAGCTGGCCTGCGAGGTGAGTCAGGGGGTCGCCCGGCTTCCTCTGGGAAGTCCCAGAGCTGGGTGTGTGCAGGCAGACCCAGGCACGCAGACCCACAGGGCCCCATTCGGGCTCCTCTCCAGAACCAGGCGGCTTCCGCGGGGTCCAGGCTTCGACCCCACTCGCCCTGGGATGGCTTCTCCCATCACGACAGTGCAGCCCCTTCAAGGGAAGCTTGGAGCCTCCGTGCTTCTCCTCGCCCAGCTCGCAGAAGTGGCCCACGCCCTCCGGAGCCCCGGCATTGGTGCGCGTGGACCAGGCGGCTGGTGGCGGCCTCCACCCTGGGGGAGGAATCTGGATGCATCTGGAGGCACATGGGTGGTCGGTGATACGGAGCAGCAGCTCACAGGGGGCTGCTGGCTGGTCCCAGAGGCTGAGGGTGATGGGAAGGTGGCTCCGAAGGTGGGAGGGTGATCAGGGGCCCCCGGGTCTGTTGCGTCCACACACTGTTAGAGCCAGAGACCGACCGGCAGGACAGCTGGGCGCGCTGCCCAGGGAGCTCTTGAAGTTAGCATTTTGCTTTTCCCTAGGTGTGTTCGCAGAGGAACGTTGCTGGGCTACGTTGTAGTTCCATTTCAGCTTCGTCCTAACGCTTTGAGGGCCCCTACTGCTGTCCACCGAGGCTGCCGCAGCCTCGCTCCCGCCACCCGTGCCGAGGCCCCCCTTTCTGGCCATCCTGGCCAACATGGGAGAGCCATCCTGACAGGTGTGGTCTGACCCCTGGGGTTGGGCACACTCTCGCAGCCCCCCCGGGGAGTCCTGCCCCTTCTGTCCGGTGTTTGGCCCGGGGTTCGAGGAAAGGTCCCCGGAAGGAGTCATCCTGGGTGCTGGCGGGGATGCTTCTGGGCCCCGAGGGCCAGGACCGAGGTGGTGGAGGCAGGCCAGGAGCCTGGGGCCGGGCCTGAGCGGTGTGTAGTGGCCGTCCCCCATCCTGAGGACTGCAGTCCCCTCCCCGCCCCCCCCC
>RCUC01107070.1:0-44647 GCA_003697995.1 Taxidea taxus jeffersonii
AGCCAGAATTTCTCATGGGATCAGAATGGTTCAGCTCTTAGAGGTAGGAAAGAACATGACAGGGGGGATAATCAATATGACCATGGGAAGTCAGACTCCCTAGCTCCATTTCCCTGTCTGGTGTTTCATCACCATGTGCCCCATTCCATCTCTCCCAGGATGTGTCCATCTCTCCAATGTGATTATCAAAGACTGGGATTCCTCTCTGCCTAGATTGATCAGGAGGGGGCCCAGATTCTAAATACATCCCCAAACAGTGAGACTCAGTGATCCCACTGTTCCTTGTGAAATGTTTCTTATTCAGGTTCATTAACAGACATGCCTTCAGAAGTATACTTCACTATGGGCCTCAAGAAGCAAGAAATGTCTCATATACACAACCTGAAATTACACCTACAGAACCTTGAAAAAGTCAAGAAAATAAAGCCTAAATTGAAGAGGAATAGGGAAATAATAAAGTTTAGAGTGGAAGTCAAGATATAGAAATAAAAAGAATAAGATCAGATCAATGAAACACGGACCTGGTTCTTTTTTATTTCTTAATATTTAAGATTTTATTGTCAAAAGAATGGCAGAATACCATGGGCAGAGCCTCATTTGGATGTCTGGAGTCTTGGAAGCTTGACTACCCTACATTCTCCTGAAAATGGACCTTGAGAGCTTATTTGGATGTTCTAGTTAGGGAGCACAGTTACTCATATACTCATGAACTAAGAAAGGTCCTCTGCTCTATCAGGGAACGTTGACTTCTTCAACCGAGAGTGTAGCATCTGGAGGGATGCACATGGAGTGATGAGGGAGGAAGGGGGCACCCACCTAGCCAGCCAGATTAGCCAAATCAACAATGGAAATCAATGGGGTGACAGATACCACAGCCAGATCAACCTCACATCCAACATGAACCTGGTTTATGAAATAGTTAACAGAATTGATTAAATCCCAGGCCAGACTTATCAAAAAGAAAGAAAGAAAGAAAGAAAGAGAAATGGCCCAAATAAATAAAATTATGAATGAAAGAGGAGAGAGAACAGCCAGCACCTCAGAAAAACAAATCATCATAAAAGAATATTATGAGAAATTATATACTAACACATTAGGCCATGTGGAAGAAATGAATAAATTCCTAGAAACATACAAACTAAAAAAGAAGTGGAACAGGAAGTAATAGAAAATACGAACAGTCCCATAAGTGGGAAATATATTGAATCACTAATCAAAAACCTCCCAACAAACAAAGTTCAGGGATGGAAGGCTTCACAGGAAATTTCTACCAACATTTAAAGAATTAACACTGGGGAGACAAGATGGCAGGGAAGTAGGAGGAGGTGCTGTTTCAACCTGTCCCCTAAGTGAGCTGATTACCTACCAAAGAACTCCGATCACCCATGAGATCAGCCTGAGATTAGAATTATACACTTCTGGATCTCTATGGGGTCAGAAGATGCCAGTGGGCAGGTAAAGCTGAGTGAGAACATCGGACTGATACCAGAAGATAAACAAAAGGGAGAGGGAGACACCAGAAGCATCCCATTGGAAAGTAATACCCCAATACGAGAGTGCCCTGTGATTGGAGACCAGCATTAACTTGGAGTCTTGTGAAAGCACTCAAAAAGAGCAAAGGATAGTAGGGGTATATTGGAGGAATTGGGTGGTTATGAACAGGGGTTTAAATCCGCTGACCCAGGACAGCCACCTCTGAGCACCGAGACAGAGTGAGTGCAGCAAAGAAGCCGGGTCTTGGTCCCTGAGCCACTGGTGCGCCTGAGAGCATCTTGGTGGCGGCACCCGTGAGAGTGAGGGACCATCGTCAACTGGCAGAACCACAGCCTTTTGCACTCTGCATACGCACGCTGTGTGACCGGGGTCTGAGTCGTGCCCCACATCCCAGCACTCCCAGCCCAGGCCAGCAGGAAAATCTCAGTGCTCTATCTCTGCTTGGGACCTCTCTGGCATTCTGGAGCTGCCCAGACAGCCATGGTTAGTACTTCTCCTGATTCTGGCTACAAGCGGGAGTTCCTGTGACCCCAGAGACTGTGAACTGGGAACGTGCTCTGCCAGCAGCAAAGGGGGAATTTATGTGCTCTGGAGCACCCAGAGGGGAGCAGATTGAGGCTTCTCTCTGAGAGGGAGGTCTGGGTGCAGTTTGCTTTCCCCTAAACCTCCAAAAAACCGCCAAAAGCCCCCAAGGGGAGAGAAAACAAAGGAATAAACAAACAAACAAACAAAAACCTCCAGAGAACAAGAGCCTGAAAAACCGGTTTCCTCAGAGCCCATCCCCTTGGTGGGGGCAGGAGGACTTAACTCTAGCAACACTCCCTGAAAAAACATGCTGCAGACCCCTCACCCAGAAAGCCAGCCAAAAAAAAAAAAAAAAAAACAACAACAACAACAACAAAAATAAAAACAAGAGGACAATCCTCACTACTTCATAGATACAACTTTTATTTTTAATTCATTCCCACTATTCTGGTTCTTTTCATGTGTGTGTGTGTGTGTGTGTGTGTGTGTGTGTGTGTGTGTGTGTTTAAAAAACATATAGTGTATTATTAGCCTGAGGGGTACAGGTTTGTGAATTGCCAGGTTTACACACTTCACAGCACTCACCATAGCACATACCCTCCCCAATGTCCATAACCCAAACGCCCTCTCCCTACATCCCTCCCCCCAGCCCCCCTCAGTTTTTTTGTGACATTAAGAGTCTCTTTTGGTTTGTCTCCCTCCCTATCCCATCTTGTTTCATTTAGAATTTAGGGTTCTTTTTGATGAGTTTCATTTATTTATTTATTTATTTTCTCTTGTCATCTACTTTCATTGGTCTTTTTGTTTGTCTGTTTTTGTTTGTATACTTCATAAATCTTACCTTTGGGGCCCATTTGGGCTGGGATATCTCTTTTATTTTCTTTCTTTTTTTCCCCTGCCTCTCTCTCCCTTTCTTTTCTTTTTTCTTTCTTTTTGGTGGGGATTCTCAATTACTCTAAAGCATTTCAGGGTGCAGCTTGCCTGCACCATGGTTGATACATTCAGCTATATATCCATTCAGCCATCTCTCACCAAAATGACTAGAAGGAGGAATGCTCAACAGAGGAAAATTCAGAGACTGGGCCCTCTCCATCAGAGCTATTGGATATGGACATAGACAGTATGTTGGAGAGGGAATTCAGGCTAACAATTATCCAGGCAATAGCTAGGTTAGAGAAAGTCTTTGATGACAAAATGGAATTGATTAGGGCAGAAGTGAAAGCCACCAGGGATAATGCTAACAATGCTCTCAATGAGTTCCAATATAATCTAAATTCTCTAAAAGCTAGGGTAACTGAGGCAGAAGATAGAATTATTGATCTGGAGGACAAACAAATAGAGAAAAAGGATCAGAAGGAAGCCTGGAACAAACAGCTTAGAAGCCATGAAAAGAGAATTAGGGAAATAAATGATGCCATGAAAGGTTCCAGTCAGAATTGTTGGAATCCCTGAGGGAGAGGAGAAAGAAAGAAGACCAGAGGATATAGTTGAACAAATTCTCCATGAAAATTTTCCCAATCTGGCAAATGGAACCAGCATTCATGTACTAGAGGTGGAATGGTCTCCTCCCATGATCATAGAATCTAGAAAGACCTTGAGACACCTCATTGTGAAAATGATGAATCATAACTGTAGACAGGAGATCTTGAAAGCAGCTAGGGGAAGAAACTCCTTACGTAAAGAGGAAAGCCCATCAGAATAACGCCAGACCTGTCCACAGAAACCTGGAAAGCCAAAAAGGGCTGGCAAGACTTATTCAGGCACTAAATGAGAAGAACATGCAGGCAAGAATACTTTACCCAGCAAGACTGACATTGAAAATGGATGGAGAGATAGAGTTTCCAAGATGAACAAGTTTTAAAAGAATATGTGAACACCAAGCTGACACCGCAGGAAATATTAAGGGGGGTTCTATAAAAGAGGAAAAAAATTAAGAATATCATTGAACAGAAATATATTAAGACAATATATAGAAACAAAGACTTCACAGGTAACACAATGTCAATAAAAATGTTTCTTTCAATAATCACTCTCAATGTGAAGGCCTAATTGCACCCATAAAATGACACAGGGCTGCAGATTGGATAAAACGACAGGGCCCATCCATATGTTGTCTACAAGAGACACATTTGGAACCTAAAGATACAACCAGACTTAAAGTGAAGGGATGGAGAACCATCTTTCATGTCAATGGGCCTCAAAACAAGGCTGGGGTAGCGATTCTCATATCAGATAAATTAGATTTTAAACTAAAGACTGTAGTCAGAAATACAGAAGGACACTACATAATTCTTAAAAGGACTTTCCACCAAGAAGATCTAACAATTGTAGAGATTTGTTCCTCCAATATGGGAGGAGCCAATTGCATAAGAAAACCGTTAATTAAGATAAAGAATCATATTAATATGAATACATTAATACTAGGAAATCTTAACACAACACTCTCAGTAATAGACAGGTCATCCAAACAGAAAGTCAATAAAGAAACAAGAACATTGAATGACACATTGGGCCAGATGGACATCATAGATATATACAGAACATTCCACCATGAAACAATAAAATACTCATTCCTCTCAAGTGCACATGGAACCTTCTCCAGAATAGACCACATACTGGGTGAAAAATCAGGGCTCAACTGATACCAAAAGATTGAGATTATTCCCTGCGTATTTTCAGATCACAGTGCTTTGATACTGGAGCTCAACCACAAGGAAAAGTTTGGAAGGAATTCAAACACCCGGAACCTAAGAACCACCTTGCTTAAGAATGTCTGGATCAACCAGGAAAATCAAAAAATAACTTAAACAATTCATGGAAAACAATGAGAATGAAGACACTTCAGTCCAAAACCTATGGGATACAGCAAAGGCAGTCCTAAGGGGGAAATACATAGCCATCCAAGCCTCCCTCAAAAAAATTGAAAAATCCAGAATACACCAGCTGTCTCTACACCTTAAAGAACTGGAGAATCAACAACAAATTAAGCCAACTCCACACACAAGAAGGGAAGTCATCAAGATTAGAGCAGAGATCAATGAGATAGAAACTAGAGATACAGTAGAACACATCAATGAAACTAGAAGCTGGTTTTCTGAAAGACTCAACAAGATCGATAAACCATTGGCCAACCTAATCCAAAAGAAGAGAGAAGGCTCAAATTAAATTAACAAAATTATGGGTTAAAAGGGAGAGATCACAACTAGCACCAAGAAAATAGAAACAATCATAAGAAATTATTATCAATTGTTATAAGTTATATACCAATAAGTTAAGCAACCTAGATAAAAATGGATGCATTCCTGGAAAACTATAAACTTCCCAAATTGAACCAGGAAGAAATTGACAACCTGAATAGACTGATATCTAGTAACGAGATTGAAGCAGTGATCAAAAACCTCCAAAAAAAAAAAAAAAAAAGAGCCAAGGACCTGACGGATTCCCTGGGGAATTCTACCAAACTTTCAAAGAAGAAATAACGCCTATTCTCCTAAAGCTGTTTCAAAAAACTGAAGCAGATGGAAAACTTCCAGACTCTTTTTATGAAGCCAGCATTACCCTGATCCCCAAACCAGGCAAAGACCCCACCAAAAAGGAGAATTTCAGACCAATATCCCTGATGAATATGGATGCTAAGATTCACAAGATCCTAGTAAATAGGATCCAACAGCACATTAAAAAGATTATGCACATGACCAGGTGGGATTTATCCGTGGGCTTCAAGGATGGTTCAACATTCCCAAATCAATCAATGTGATAGAACAAATCAATAAGAGAAGAGACAAGGACCACATAGTCCTCTCAATTGTGCAGAAAAATCATTTGACAAAATCCAGCATCTGTTCCTGATTAAAATTCTTCAAAGTATAGGGGTAGGGGGAACATTCCTCAACTTCATAAAATCTATCTATGAAACATCCACAGCAAATATCATCCTCAATGGAAAAAAGCTCACAGCCTTCCCGTTGAGATCAGGAACACAAGGTTCCTCACCGCCCTTGTTCAACATAGTATTAGAAGTCCTAGCAACAGCAATCAGACAACAACAAGAAATAAAAATGTATTCTGCTTAGCAAAATAAGTCAACTGGAGAAAGACAACTATCACATGATCTCCCTGATATGAGGAAGTGGAGATGCAATGGGGGTGGGGGTTAAGGTGGTAGGAAAAGAAAAAATGAAACAAGATGGGATCGGGAGGGAGACAAACCAAAAGAGACTCTTAATGTCATAAAACAAACTGAGGGGGGTGGGGGGGAGAGGGGTTGGGAGAGGGTGGTGGGGTTACATTATATGTTTAAATAAAAAAGCTTAAATTTAAAATTTTAAAAATGTATTCAAATTGGCAATGAATCAGTAAAACTCTTTCTCTTCCCAGATGACATATTTTATATGGAAAATGCAAAATACTCCATCCCCAAACTACTAGAACTCATACAGCAATTCAGTAATGTGGCAGGATACAATGTCAATGTCCAGAAATCAGTGGCTTTCTTATACAATAACAATGAAAATACAGAAAGGGAAATTAGAGAACTGGTTCCATTTACTATAGCACCAAGAACCATAAGACACCTGGGAATAAACCTAACCAAAGAGGTAAAGGATCTGTCCTCGAGGAACTACAGAACACCCATGAAAGAAATCTAGAAGACCATTCCTTGCTTATGGATTGGGAGAATAAACATTGTTAATATGTCTATACTACCTAGAGCAATCTATACTTTCAATGCTATTCCAATCAAAATTCCACCTGCATTTTTCAAAGAGCTGGAGCAAACAATCCTAAAATTATTATGGAATCAGAAGAGACCCCGGATTGCTAAGGAAATATTGAAAAAGGAAAGCAAAACTGGGGGCTTCATGACGCCTGATTTCAAGCTTTCCTACAAAACTGTGATCACCAAGACAACATGGGACTGGCATAAAAACAGACACAAAGACCAGTGAAACAGAGTAGAGAGCCCAGATATGGACCTTCAACTCTATGGTCAAATAATCTTTGACAAACCTGGAAAAAATATACAGTGGAAAAAAGACAGTCTCTTCAATAAATGGTGTTGGGAAAATTGGACAGCTGTAAGTAGAAGAATGAAACTCGACCATTCTCTTACACCTTAACAAAAATAAACTGGAAATGGATAAAAGACCTCAATGTGAGTCAGGAATCCATCAAAATCCTAGAGGAGAACATAAGTAATAACCTCTTCAATATCAGCCACAGCAACTTCTTTAGATATGTCTCCAAAGGTAAAGGAAACAAAAGTGAAAATGAACTTTTGGGACTTCATCAAGATCAAAAGCTTCTGCACAGCAAAGGAAACAGTCAATAAAACAAAAAGGCAATCCATGTAATGGGAGAAGATATTTGCAAATGACAGTACAGACAAAAGGCTGATATTCAGGATTTATAAAGAACTTCTCAAACTCAACACACACAAAACAGATAATCATGTCCAAAAATGGGCAGAAAGCATAAACAGACACTTCTCCAATGAAGACATACAAATGACTATCAGACACATGAAAAAATGTTCATCATCACTGGCCATCAGGGAGATTCAAATCAAAACCACATTGAGATACCACCTTACACCAGTTAGAATGGCCAAAATTAGCAAGACAGGAAACAATGTGTGTTAGAGAGGATGTGGAGAAAGGGGAACCCTCTTACACTGCTGGTGGGAATGCAAGTTGGTGCAGCCACTTTGGAAAACAGTGTGGAGATTCCTTAAGAAATTAAAAATAGAGTTTCCCTATGACCCTGCAATTTCACTACTGGGTACTTACCCCAACGATACAGATGTAGTGAAAAGAAGGCCATCTGTACCCCAACGTTCATAGCATCAATGTCCACAGTCACCAAACTGTGGAAAGAACCAAGATACCCTTCAATGGATAGGGATGGGGAAGATACCCTTCAAATGGATAGGGAAAATGTGGTCCATATACACTTTGGAGTATTATGCCTCCATCACAAAGGATGAATACGCAACTTTTGTATCAACATGGATGGGACTGGAAGAGATTATGCTGAGTGAAATAAGTCAAGCAGAGAGAGCCAATTATCATATGGTTTCTCTTATTTATGGAGCACAAGAAATAACACAGAGGGCATGGGTAGATGGAGAGGAGAAGGGAGTTGGGGGAAATTGGAGGGAAGATTAACCATGAGAGACTATGGACCCTGAAAAATAATCTGAGGGTCTTGAATGGGCAGGAGGTGGCAAGTTGGGTGAGCCTGGTGGTGGGTATTATGGAGGGCATGTATTGCATGAAGCACTGGGTGTGGTGCATAAACAATGACTTCTGGCACACTGAAAATAAATTTAAAAACTAAAAAACAATATTAAAAAAGAATTAAAAATAAAGAATTAACACTTGTTCTTCTGAAACTCTTCCAAAAAATAAAAACAAAAGGGAATATTCCAAAGTCATTCTATGAGGAGGGCATTACCTAGATCCCAAAACCAGAGAAAGACCCCACTAAAAAGGAGAATTTTTGACCAATATCCCTGAAGAACTTGGATGCATAAATTCTCAGCAAGATACTGGCTAATCAGATCCAACAGTATAGTAAAATGATTATTCAGCATGGACAAGTGATATTTATTTCTGGGCTGCTGAGATGTTATTAGCACCTGAAGGACAATCAAGTAATACACCACATTAATGAATGAAAGGGCAAGAACCATATAATCTTAGCAACTAATGCAGAAAAATAATTTGTCAAAAATATAGCATCCTTTCTTGATAAAAACACTCAACAAAGTAGGGGTAGAGGGAACACTAAGGCCAGTTTACCTCTGTTATTCTTCCCCAAAATCCACAACCTTACTATAATCATGAGTAGATATCAGACAACCTAAATTCTGAGACATTCTATACAATCTCACAGCAATAGTCTTCAATATACCAAAGCCAAGAAGAACAAAGGAAGATTGAAAAAATAACACTTTGTAGAATATTGGTACATCATGGTGAATAAATGCAACATATTATTTCACCTGGATCCCAGAAGAAAATAAAGATATTAGTGACAAAATCCTATGAAATCTGTCTAAAGTGTTCAGTTTCATTAATATCAGTGGACCTCTGTAAATCTCTTGTTGTTGTTGTTGTTGTTGAATACTGTAGTTATGCAAGGTGTTAGCATTAGAATAATCTGAGACAAGGCATATGAGTGATGCCTGTACTATATTTGCATTTTTTCTGTAAGTATACAGTTGTTACATAGCTTTAACACAGAAGTACATAACAATAAAGTAATAAAATATAAATAAAAAATATATCCTGTTCTCTTCTCTGTGCTTACAAACCACAAAGCTAACATAAATGTTTTACTAGGCACCAGGCCTCACTCTAAAAATTTTCATAGCCAGTCCTTAGTCAATAACTATATTTTCTTTTCATTATTCTGTAAAGAAAAGTGTTAACATAGTAATCTCAATTCTGTCTTTTATTTAAGTAGCTTGGGGATCATGATAAATCACCTCCATAGCACGAGCTAAGCAGGATCTCCACCACCTTGTCAGTGGAGGAAACCATTCAGAGAAGGCACCACAATGATCCCCAGTTTTGGCCAGTGGAAAGCATTCCCATTTATCCCAGTCCTCTCTCTTACCAATGAAACATCCTAGACACAGTGCAACAAACAAGTACAGGAAGACTCTAGGAGGGAAAAAGAATAAGGAAGATTTCCCACAAACCTTAAGAGTCAAGGAAATCACAACAGTGAATTACTTGGTTTCTTCCCTTCTGTTACCTCCCCAACATGAAAGACAAGATGCTTCATGAGACTCAAACCAACAATCACTCAGAAATCCAGATGCAGGGAAATAAAACAAAGTGCACCAAAATTCCAAAAATGCTAATACTCATGATCCAAGGATCTGGAGAAAAGTTGGCATGAGCCTAAAAATATTTTTGACAAACTTGCCCATCACTTACCTGCACACACTAATGAATTCCCAAACTATTCAACAATGCAGGGCTCTCAGCAGTGCTGAACAAAGACCTGGTGCCCATCCCTTCCTGGAAAAAGAGGTCATTATCCAATTGTCCACGTGGGGTGGTGTCACTGGTTTCAGTGGAGAATCAAGCTTCCATCCCATAGGAACATCAACAGTCCTAGGGAAGGAGAGGTCACTGCACTAGTTAGTACTCCTGTTCCTCCCATCCATGAGTTTAGCTGGCCTGAAGAACCCTACTTTAAACCCACCCATCAGGAGGGAGATGGAATGGCAGAGCTTGTCTGTACTCCTGTACTCCTTATAGTGTCCATGGGGCCTGTGAGGAGCTGAGCTTGTGCTCTCACCTGACATTAACTCATTGAATAAGGGGGGTGAACAAAGGGAGCTGGCCTTACACTTGAGCCCTGAATCCCTGGTGTCAGGGATTAGAGAGCCTAGTGGGGACACAAATGACCATTCCCTGCAGTGAAGCAACTCTGTTCAGGCCTGTGTGTCCCATTCTGGGGTCAGCAGTGCCCATCAGGGAGCCTGTCCAACTCCCCCACTGGTTGGGAACTAGTAGGTCACAAATTTGCCCTGTTTTTCCCAACAGGGAGTCAGCAGCCCTGACCAGCGGGAGTAAGAGCTTCACTTTCCCTGGGGCCATGAGGAAGCTGACATACACCCCCTGACATCCTGCTCATCTGAATGGGAGGACTGAATGATTGAAGAAAGGTAACTGGGGAGCCAGCAGTTCACATTATATTGCCCCAAATATCCAGGATCCAGGAAAAAAGGTCGTTTGTCATGTCAAGAAGCAGGAAAATCTAATCTTGAATGAGAAAGAAAAATTTATTGGCACTTATATTAGGGTTACTCAGTTGCTGAAATTACTGGATAGATATTTTTAGGCAATAATTGTAAAATTCTTCTGGTGATCAACTACAAACACTCCTGGAACAAATGGAAAAGATCGACATGAAGAGTTGAAATAGAAGTCTTCAAAATACACCAAGTGGAAATTATAGAACTGAAAAATACAGTTTATGAGTTTGATAAAGAAACCTCACTGATCAAACTGAAGAATAGGTAACATTTATTTGTTATTTCTTTGTTTGTTGAAAGGACAAAGAGCTCACATCCCCTCTGCATAGTTCCCTCCACCATGAAGAGTCCCCTTTGGGTGTCATCAGGAGATGATGTGCACCAGCCCAGAGAGGACTAGGCTGAAGCCAACTGCAATGGTTCCAGCTGACTGGATCCTCCACATGGTCTAGTTGACCCCAAAGATGTGACAGCAGCTGCTTCTTTAGAAGGGAAAAACTCAGAGCTCTTGCCCCCACCCCCAGACCTCCTCTTGAGAAGGAAGCTACAAGCTGGGCTGAGGACCCAGTATCAAGCAGCACTGTTGGCTCATATTTACATAATGTACCACAAAACACAGCTTTACCCTGGGAGCTGATGAGGAGACAAAGGACACATCCCAGATAGCAGCACCAGCTGTAAAGGCAGGGGAACCTTGGAAAGTCCACACCATGACCTGGACTCCTCACCTCCTTCTCCCCATCCTCAACCATTGAACAGGTTCATGGAGATTTCTAAAGGCAGGAATTGGAATAGTTCCTCCGCCTTTACTCTTCATTCCTAACATGTGTTCGTTTTCATTTCAAGGACCAATTAGTTCTGATGCTGTGGTGACTCAGGGGCCCTCACTCACTGTGTCCCCAGGAGGGATGGTCACTCTCACCTTTTCCTCCAACACTGGAGCAGTCACCAATGCTCACCATCCATACTGATTCCAGCAGAATCCTGGCCATGTCTCCAGGACATTGATTTATGATACAAGCAAAAAACACCTCTGGACCCCCCATCATGTTCTCATGCTAACTCCTTGGGGGCAAAACTCCCCTGACCCTCTCTGGTGCCCAGCCTCAGGACAAGGCTGATTACCACTGAGAGCTACCCTTATAGCAGTGCTTGGTGCAGTGTGAGACTCAGGTGTGAGAGGAAGACAAAAACTGGTTTTCACCAAGTGTGAGTACAGCTATGGTCATGACATATGGACCATGACCAGACATTTGACTTCCAGAAAAAACTAAGTGTTAACCATCCATACGGAGATGGTGATTGGATGGGTCTGAATATTTACAAATTGTTGAATCAATTTTGGAACATAAATTTTTGATATTTTATCAAAATATTAAATATACACATAGGGTAATTCAATATTATATTTTTAGAAAGCAATTTTTAAAGAAATATACCTACCTAAGACACTTAAGAATGAATATACAGGTATGTCAAGTTCAGAGTTATTGACCATGAAAAATAATTCAAACAAACATGAATGTTTCTTATTGGAAAAGTGGCCAAATTATACCAAATCATTCTATGGAATAAAGATGATATATGAATCCAAATGAGACAGATCTACATGTACTGTTAAACAATGATTCCAGTTATATTTATGTGAAAATACTGATCATGGAACAATAAACTGCAAAAAGCAAGACCTCTTTATGCTAATATATTATATATAATATATATTATATACTAATGTATATAATTTATAATTATTATTTATATTATATAATATATTAAATTATATATTAAAGTATATATAAATTATATTACTACAACTCATTCATTAACTTATTAACAGTTATTCATTCATTCAGGAAGTAACAATGAAACAGAAAAGTGCATTTTCAGTAGATGATAATATATTAAATATACAACCGTTAGAGAAACCTATTAAATAGCAATCCTTATACTGAGACAATTTGCAAAATTAGAGAAAAATGTCTTAAATATAATAGTGAATTGATACAGAATAATTATTAAAAGAATAATATAATTATTAAAGTGTAAATGAGAAACCACAGAAGTAATCAAGGGCAAAACCAAAACAAAACAAAACATGTAGTTCCTGACAGCATGATATTTTTGTGGCAAAGACATATATAAATACATGTACCATGTGGGCTTGTGAAGCTAACAGGAGACCTGACAACAACAACAATAACCAAATAAGTCAAACTGTCAGAGTAACCAAGGTCAAATTATTACCAGGGTTGGACCAATGAACTTTTCTGGGGATCTTTAAGCACTGAACTTTTTTCAAGTGCATTATGTCCTGGTAATGAAATCAGGGCCAAGGCAGAAGCAAAGCCAGATAATCAGGTGATTCTGAAATATCTTTAAATGTAAATATTTCCATTAGCTGTCTACCTGAGGACATCAATGCCCTGGGGAAAAAAATGAATACCTCAATCCCAGACTTGGCCTGCTCATTCTACTGCCCTGGGTGATGACTTAAGAAAGGTCCACCTGAGAGGTCAGAAAGCCCAACCGGAATGCTGGGCATTATGACTTGGGTGGGGAAGAATGGTGTCTATGGGCAGGAATGAGTGTTAGTGGGCTGCTCTCCACTATCATTCACCATTGCACACTTAGGAAGCGGGGTCCTCACTGTGGATGACTATCTTGCAAGTGGGTAGCCAGAAGCAACACGGACCTTAGTTCTGAATCACACAGGCCTCATATTTTGTCCTCCACTGCACCATGGAGTAAACTGATTTTCATGGAAATATAGATGGGCAGGATAATCCTACAACAAAAATAAATTTGCTTCCTGAACTTGAGCTGCAATGCTCCCTGGGCAAAGGATAGGACACTCTAGGGGAGGGACTGTCTCTGTGCCAATAATTGGGCCTCAGCAAGCAGAGCTCTGGGGCTTTTCCACTATGACCTATATTCTTTTCTTCAACTCCTCACTGATTGAATAGAGAGTTTCCTTTAGGAGAAAGTGGAAGAGTTGTGGGAATCAGGAGGGACAATGGATCTGCCTTTTCTCCTATGAGATCTGGGCACAAGTGGTTGGCATCCCATTCTTCCTGTCACCTTCTGATCCATGTTCTGGGGTTGAAAGAAGGAGCTGGTTCTGCCATGCACAGTGTCTAGGTCTTTGTTTAAAAAATGGTTGAAATATATATTAAAGTAAGAGACATATATCCAAAACTCATTTTCTCACTCTAGTAAATCAGTGGAAGGAGCATAACCCAACAGAAGAGTATCAGAAGTGAAAATTACAGGAAGTTCTCATTTATGAACATAGCTGATAGTTGCACAAATGACTCAATGTCTGTGCCACTAGAGTCATACTATCTCAGAAAAATTCTCCTTGACCAACATGGAGGGTTGGGGCTGGGACCAGTAGTGTGCAGTGTCTGTGATGAGGAACATGGAATTTGGGGGGCCAGATGTGAAGAGACACTGAACCACGTGTTAGGTGCCAGAACTAAGTAAAAGCTCCTGAGCTCCCAGGGCCAGTTTCCTGACACTGGGAAAGAACAGTGAGGTTAGCAGACATACTTTATGGGACACAGTGGTCTCTAGAGCACATGGTCAGACTGCATCTACATGTCCTCCCAGATGCAAGCACAGCCAGAGGGAGCTTCTCCCTGATTCATTCAGGAATACTCAGGACCCACAGCGGGTGCTGCTCTACCACCTTCCTGTGTGTGAAGTTTCCTAGCATCCTGAGTACTTCTCCCATCTCCAGGAAGACCATCAATCTAGCCATTCTACTCCAGCTGCCCAGATCTGTGCCATAGAAAAGTGAATGGGACCCCGGTGTCTGGGCAATGCTCAGGTGTCAGGATGGCCACTCTCAGAGACCCTTGTTGCTAAATATGATTTCCAAATGTGCCTATGATGAAATGATGAAATCTGCAAATAGTGTGTGAGCCCTTTATTTGCCACCATTTCAGTTGTTATTTTTGTATCAATCCTCATTTTTGCCAATACTTTATAGTGATTTGTGGAAACACATATCAATCATGTTTTCATCTTTCCAAGACTTTCTTTTTTCTTGAGTTTCAATACTGATGCACATATCAAAATTTTATAAATATAGGAAATTACCCATTGGTCCCCAGGGTATATTGAGCATTAGTTTAATAACAACATCCTTTACTATGATTATTTATTTATTTTTCTAACATCAGTTGTGGTTCTCAAACACATTGGGAGGCAGGAAAGGTATCCTGGAAGAATTAGCAAACCAACAATTTACTGCTGATTCCACAATGAATGCCAATGATAATTATAGCTCATCCTGGGTTTAGCACCAGCCCTGAGCTTCATCTACCCCCTTAGCCCCCCTACCACTCCTCCTAACTACCAGATCCTTCTTCACAATTATAAGTCTTTCTATTCCTCCTCAGAGCACAAAGGGAAAGGGACTTGAAAATGTACCTTGGAGAAGAGAATTGGGAGAAATTGGAGGGGGAGATGAACCATGAGATGTGTACTCTGAAAAACAATCCGAGGGTTTTGGAGGGGCAGGGGGTGGGAGGTTGGGTGAGCCTGGTGGTGGGTATTATGGAGGAAACATATTGCATCGAGCACTGGATGTGGTGCATAAACAATGAATTCTGGAACACTGTAAAGAAATTTTAAAAAATAAATTAAAAATAAATTTTTAAAAAAAGAAAAAGAATGTACCTTGACTGCCACACCCACTTGTTCACACAGCGTCCTTTTTTACTCTTTTTAATTTCATTAATTTATTTTTTAAATGCACTTTATGCCTGTTGTGGGGCTTGAAGTCACAATCCCTAGATCAAACATCACATACTATATCCACTGAGTCAGTCAGGCACACAGTATCCTTTTCACTTCTGATCATGAGTCACACTTGTCTCTATTTGTTATACCCAATGTGGCCAGTTGTTTCCAAATTTCGTGGTCAAACTCTGAACTTTCCTCCTCAAAGGCTATAGTTACATTGATGGACTTCATGGAATAGACAGCTTCTTAGAACAGTTGAGGCTGGCCTCTTCAGCCTGGTGGGTCACTGAGTATAGGGGCACCACACCCTGCTAGGCTTCTTCATTCTAGGACTGAGTCAGAGGAGAACCCATCCCTTCACCCCCAGGATCGGGGCTCTGAGATTACCAGGGAACTCACTGCCAGAGAAGTGACCACTAAGATCCACCAAGGAGACAATCAGGGTTGTCGCTTAGGAAGACAGAAAATGTCCCCAGTGCTGGGATGGATTTGGGATGAACTAGAAGCAGGGCCAGGATATGAAGAACACACACATTTCCTCAGTCTCAGTCTTTCCAGAGAGGATAGTTGGGTTGAAGTTACCAGACATGTGAGGGAGCTGATTTGGTGAAAGATGCCATTCCTGTCCCTCAGTGTCCCAGTCACCCTGCAGTCATTGGTCTATGTGAGGTCCCAGTTTATGGCTCTTTCACATTCCCTACAGTGAATAGCAGGGTGACACTGGGGCAGGGAGAGAGAGGAAAGTGATTTGCATGAATCACTTTCTCTTCTTATTGTGTCTGGAAGGCAAGAAAAGGCCCAAGGACACTCAACTCCAGACCAGTAGACTGAGGTGGCCACATCCTGTGAGGCTCCCCACAATGGCCTGGACTGTGCTTCTTCTTGGGCTCCTTGCTTATAGCTCAGGGCAAGGGAGTGGGCTCTACATCCTTGAAGGGGACATAAAATCAAGGTCTCAGGGTGTCTTGCTCCCATAACAACACCTGTGTCTCTCCTCTTGGTTTTAGGAACAGAATCCCCGGCTGTGTTGATCCAGGAGCCATCACTGTCAGTGTCTCCAGGAGGGACAGTCACATTCACCTGTGCCTTGAGTACTGGTTCAGTCTCTATGGGTAATTATCCTGGCTGGTACCAGAAGACCTAAGGTCAATCGCCTCACATTATTATCTACAACAAAAACAGCTGCACCTCAGGGGTCCCTGGATGCTTCTCTCGATCCCTAATAGGTAACAAAGCCACTCTCATCATCTCAGGGGCCCAGCCTAAGTTTGAGGCTAGCTATTTCTGTGTGCTTTATAAAAACAGTTATAATTACACAGTAATTTAAATAAATGAGGAGGTGCAACAAAAACCTCATGAACTCAGAATGGCTCAGCCTTAGAAGCAGGAGAAATAGCGATATTCCCACCAATATGGGAAGGGAGGATCCCTGGACCCATTCTCCAGTGGTCCATAGTCATATGTCCCAATTTTGACTTCCCCAAGGTGTGTCCATCTCTCCAGTGTGACTCCTTTCATCCTCAAACCTAGACTTCCTCTCTTTCTCTGTTTATGATGGGGAGGGTGCTCAGGCCAATAATACATTCACAAACAGTGAAATTCGATGAGCTCCCTACTCCATGTGAGATTCTTCTTATTTGAAGAGCATTAACAAACATGTCCTCATTCAGTAATTTAATGATGGAAACCAAAGCCTATTGAACATTTATATTAAAGATTTTGTTTTTATTTATTTGACAGAGAGATCACAAGTATGCAGAGAGGCAGGCAAGGAGAGAGGGGGTAGCAGGCTTCCTGCTGAGCAGAGAGCCCAATGCAGGGCTCAATCCCAGGACCCTGAGATCATGACCTGAGCAGAAGGCAGAGGCTTTAACCCACTGAGCTACCCAGGCACCCCAAACATTTTTTTAATTTCTTTTCGTTTTTCGAGAATTCATTGTTTATATACCACACCCAGTGCTCCATGCGATATATGCCCTCTGAAATGCCCACCACCAGGCTCGTCCAACCTCCCACAGCCCCTCCCTTCCAAAACCCTCAGAATGTTTCTCAGACTCCACAGTCACTCATTGTTCATCTCCCCCTCCAATTTTCCCCAACTCCCTTTTCTCCATCTCCCCATATCCTCCATGTTATTCCATATGCTCCACATGTAAGTGAAACCATAGGATAATTGACTCCCAATGCTTGACTTATTACACTTAGCATAATCACTTCTGGTCCAATCTATGTTGATACAAAAGTTGGGTATTCATCCTTTCTCATGGAGGCATAATACTGAATAGTATATTGGACCATATCTTCTTTATCAATTCATCCGTTGAAGGGCATCTTGGTTCTTTCCACAGTGTGGTGACTGTGGCCATTACTGCTAGGAACATTGGGGTACAGATGGCCCTTCTTTTCACTACATCTGTATCGTTGGGGTAAATACCCAGTAGTGCAATTGCAGGGTCATAGGGAAGCTCTATTTGTAATTTCTTAACTAATCTCCAGACTTTTTCCCAAAGTGGCTGCACCAACTTGCATTCCCACCAGCAGTGTAAGAGGGTTCCCCTTTCTCCACATCCTCTCCAACACAAGTTGTTTACTGTCTTGTTAATTTTGGCCATTCTAACTGATTTAAAGTGATATACAATGTGGTTTTGACTTGAAAGTCCCTGATGGCCAGTGATGATGAACATTTTTTTCATGTGTCTGATAGCCATTTGTATGTCTTCATTGGAGAATTGTCTGTTCATGCCTTCTGCCCATTTTTTGACATGATTATCTGTTTTGTGTGTGTTGACTTTGAGAAGTTCTTTATAGATCTTGGATACCAGCCCTTTGTCTATACTGTCATTTGCGAATATCTTCTCCCATTCCATGGGTTGCCTCTTTGTTTTGTTGACTGTTTCCTTTGCTGTGAAGAAGGTTTCGATCTTGATGAAGTCCCAAAAGTTCATTCTTGCTTTTGTTTCCTTTGCCTTTGGAGACATATCTTGAAAGAAGTTGCTGTGGCCAATGTCAAAGAGGTTACCGGCTATGTTCTCCACTAGGATTCTGATGGATTCCTGACTCACATTGAGGTCTTTTATCCATTTCGAGTTTATCTTTCTATATG
The DNA here is from genome assembly GCA_003697995.1 of Taxidea taxus jeffersonii. Taxonomy (NCBI): domain Eukaryota; kingdom Metazoa; phylum Chordata; class Mammalia; order Carnivora; family Mustelidae; genus Taxidea; species Taxidea taxus. The sequence continues at coordinate 18,648 of RCUC01107070.1, forward strand.
GTGTAAGAAAATGGTCGAGTTTCATTCTTTTACACATAGCTGTCCAATTTTCCCAACACCATTTATTGAAGAGACTGTCTTTTTTCCACTGTATATTCTTTCCTGCTTTGTCGAAGATTATTCGACCATAGAGTTGAGGGTCCATATCTGGGCTCTCAACTCTGTTCCACTGGCCTATGTGTCTGTTTTTGTAACAGGACCATGCTGTCTAGGTTTCCACAGCTTTGTAGTAAATCTTAAAATCAGGAAACATGATGCCCTAAGTTTACTTATTTATTTTTTAAATTTATTTTATTTTTTTCAACACTTCCTTAATAATTCAGGGCCTCTTCTGGTTCAATACCATTTTTAGGATTTTTTATTCACATTCCTTGAAAAATGCAGGTGGAATTTTGATTGGAATAAAGTTGAAAGTATAGATTGCTCTAGGCAGTATAGACATTTTAACAATGTTTATCCTTATCCTGAGGATTCTTCTGATCCATGAGCATGGAATGGTCTTACATCTTTTTCTATCTTCTTCAATTTCTTTCATGAGTGTTCTGTAGTCCTCGAGTACAGATCCTTTACCTATTTGGTTAGGTTTATTCCCAGGTATCTTATGGTTCTATAGTAAATGTAATTGACTCTCTAATTTCCCTTTCTGTATTTTCATTGTTAGTGTGTAAGAAAGCAACTGATTTTGGTACATTGATTTTGTATTCTACCACATTACTGAATTATTGAATGAGTTCTAGTAGTTTGGGGGTGGAGTCTTTGGGGTTTTCCATATAAAATATCATGTCATCTGTGGAGAGAATTTGACTTCTTCATTGCCAATTTGAATAACTTTTATTTCTTTTTGTCGTCTGATTGTTGTTGCTAGGATTTCTAGTACTATGCTGAACAACACTGGCAAGAGTGGCCATCCTTGTCGTTTTCCTGATGTCAAAAGGAAGGCTGTCAGCTTTTCCCCATCAAGATTGATCATTGTGGGTTTTTCATAGATAGATTTTATGAAGTTGAGGACTGTTCCCTCTATCCCTGTACTTTGAAGAGTTTTAATCAGGAATGGATGCTGTTCTTGTCAAATGTTTTTTTCTGCATCCACTGAGAGGACCATGTATTTTTTCTCTCTTCTTTTATTGATTTGTTCTATCACATTGATTGATTTGCAAATGTTGAACCACCCCAGCATCCCAGGGATAAATCCCACCTGGTCGTGGTGGATAATCGTTTTAATGTACTGTTTGATCGTGTTAGCTAAGATCTTATTAAGCATCTTAGCTTCCATTTTCATCAGGAATATTGGTCTGAAATTCTTCTTTTTGATGGGGTCTTTGCCAGGTTTGGGTATCATGGTATTGCTGGGTTCATAAAGAGAGTTTGGAAGTTTTACTTCTACTTCTATTTTTGAAGAGGCTTCAGGAGAATAGATATTATTTTTTCATTGAACATTTGGTAGAATTCCCCACGGAAACCATAAGGTCCTGGGCTCTTGTTTTTTGGGAGGTTTTTGATCACTGCTTCAATCTCATTACAAATAGACAAATATTTGCCTATTCAGGTTGTTAATTTCTTCCTGATTCATTTTGGAAGTTTATAGGTTTCCAGGAATGCATCCATCATCTAGGTTGCTTAACTTATTGGCATATAACTGTTGATAATAATTTCTGATGATTGGGGCACCTGGGTGGTTCAGTGGGTTAAAACCTCTGCCTTTGGCTCAGGCCATGATCCCAGGGTCCTGGGATGAACCCCACATCAGACTCACTGCTTAGCAGGGAGCCTGCTTCCTCCTCTCTCTCTCTCTCTCTCTCTCTCTCTCTCTCTCTGCCTGCCTCTCTGCCTACTTGTGATCTCTGTCTGTCAAATAAATGAATAAAATATTTAAAAAATAATTTCGGATGATTGTTACTATTTCCTTGGTGTTAGTTGTGATCTCTCCCTTTTCATTCATAATCTTACTAATTTGGGTTCCCTCTCTTTTCTTTTGGATTAGTTTGGCCAATGATTTATTGATATTATTGATTCTTTCAACAAGTCAGCTTTTAGATTCATTGATGTGTTCAACTGTATCTCTAGTTTCTATCTCATTGATCTCTGCTCTAATCTTGATTATTACCCTTCTTGTGTGTGGGGTTAGATTAATTTGTTGTTGATTCTCCAGTTCTTTAAGGTGTAAAGACAGCTGGTGTACTCTGGATTTTTTCATTTTTTGAGGGAGGTTTGGATGGCTATGTACTTCCCCCTTAGGACAACCTTTGCTGTATCCCATAAGTTTTTGACTGAAGTGTCTTCATTCTCATTGGTTCCCATGAATTTTTTTCTTCTTGGATTTCCTGGTTCATCCAGACATTATTAAGCAATGTAGTCTTTAGCTTCCAGGTGTTTGAATTCCTTCCAAACTTTTTCTTGCGGTTCAGTTCCAGTTTCCAAACATTGTTGTCTGAGAATATGCAGGGAATCATCTCAGTCTTTTGGTATCAGCTGAGTTCTGGTTTGTGAGCCAGTATATGGTCTATTCTGGAGAAAGTTCCATGTGCACTTGAGAAGAATGAGTATTCTGTTGTTTTAGGGTGGAATGTTCTGTATATATTTATGAGGTCCATCTGGCCCAATGTGTCATTAAATGCTCTTGTTTCTTTATTGATTTTCTGCTTGGATGATCTGTCTATCACTGAGAGTGCATGTCAAGATCCCCTCCTATTAATGTATTCATATGTATATGACTCCTTATCTTGATTAGCAGTTGTCTGGCTGCTCTCATACTGGAAACATATTTACAACTGTTAGAACTTCTTGGTGGATAGACCCTTTAAGGATGATGTAATGTCCTACAGTATCTCTGACTACAGTCTTTAGTTAAAAATCTAATTGATCTGATATGAGAATTGCTACCCCAGCCTTTTTTTTCTGAGGCCCATTGGTATGAACAATGCCTCCCCATCCCTTCACTTTCAGTCTGGGTATATCCTTAGGTTCCAAATGGGTCTCTTGTAGACAACATATGGACAGGTCCTGTCGTTTTATCCAATCTGCAACCCTGTGCCATTTTATGGGAGCATTTAGGCCATTCGTGTTTAGAGTGATTATTGAGAGATATGTTTTTATTGACATCGTGTTGCCTGTGAAGTCCTTGTTTCTATAGATTTTCTCCAAAAATTTCTGTTCTATGACACTCTTGGGTTCTTTCTTCTTTACTAGAACCCCCCTTAATATTTCCTGTGATGCTGGCTTGGTGGTCACATACTCCTTTAAACCTTGCCAGTCTTGGAAACTCTTTATCTCTACATCCATTTTGAATGTCAGTCTTGCTGGATAAAGTGTTCTTGGCTGCATGTTCTTTCCAGTTAGTGCCCTGAATATGTATTGCCTGCCCTTTCTGGCCTTCCAGGTTTCTATAGACAGATCTGACATTATTCTGTTGGGCCTTCCTCTCTAAATAAGGAATCTCTTCCCTCTAGCTGTTCTCAAGAGCTCCTGTCTAAAATTAGGATTCATCATTTTCACGATCAGGTGTCTCGAGGTCTTTCTAGCTTCTGTGATCTTTGGGCAGACCTTTCTGCCCCTAGGACATGGACACCGGTTCCATTCACCAGATTGGGAAATTTTTCATGGAGAATTTGTTCAACTATATACTCTAGTCTTCTTTCTTTCTCTTCCCCTTCAGGTATTCCAATTATTCTGATGTTGGAAGGTTTCTTGGCATCATTTATTTCCCTAATTTTGTTTTCATGACTTCTAAGGTATTTGTTCCAGGCCTCTTCCTGATCCTTTTTCTCTATCAGTTAGTCCTCTAGATCACTAATTCTATCTTCTGCTTCAGTTACCCTAGCTGTTAGAGAATTTAGATTAGATTGGAACTCATTGATAGCATTTTTAACTTCTTTCCTAGTGGCTTTCACTTCTGTCTTAATCAATTCCATGTTGTCATAAATGGTTTTCTCCAACTGAGCCATTGCCTGGATAATTGTTAGCCTGAATTCCCTTTCCAACATACTGTCTATGTCCATATCCAATAGCTCTGATGGGGAGAGCAGAGTCTCTGAATTTTCCCTCTTTGAGCATTCCTCCTCCTAGTCATTTTGGTGAGTAATGGCTGAGAGGATGTGTAGCTGAATGTATCAACTGTAATCCAGGCAAGGTGCACCCTGAATTGCTTCTGAGCAATCATGAGTCCCCACCAAATAGAAAGAAAAAAGAAAGAGAAAGAGAGTGACAGAAAAAAAGAGAGAGAGAGAGAGAAGACACAGCCAAAGTGGGCCTCAAAGGTAAGATTTATAAGCTATACAAACAAAAACAGACCAAAAAAAGACCGACTTAAGTAATAAGAAATAAAACTTAAGTGACAAGAAATAAAAAAAGAACCCAGCCAAAATGAACCCCAAGTATAATATTAGTACAATACCAGAAGAAAAACAAATACACAGAAACACAGACAGAAGGAAAAGATGGGATGGTGGTTATAAATCCTCAGTGTAGGCAAGGAAGGTTATTTTGATTATTCCTGGGTGTACCTTGATATCTTTGTTAAAGGACTGAACTTTCCAGAGATAAAGGGGGATTACAACTGGTATATATAGGGATAATATTCATTGGGGAAAGATGGTTATCTTGAAGCTTATCTCTATGTGAATATAAAAAAAATAGAAAAGAAAAAACACAGATACATATACAAATATATATATATATTATCTATAATGAATAAATTTATTGTCTTACAAAAATCATTGTCTAGAAATATGGGAATACGAGAAAAAAGATATTTGCAGTCAGGTGTCTGGTGGGAACACCCGGTACAGCTCATCAAGGGGAAAAGCAAAGATTCCAAACGCACGTGGCACATTCTGCCTCACAGATGTTAAAGCTTCTAACCCAAGAGGTAGGTATATATATATATATAAAGTTCAAGTTAAAAAGTTAGTATGTAGGGACACCTGGGTGGCTCAGTTGGTTAAGCGGCCGCCTTCGGCTCAGGTCATGATCCCAGCGTCCTGGGATCGAGTCCCACATTGGGCTCCTTGCTTGGCAGGGAGCCTGCTTCTCCCTCTGCCTCTGCCTGCCTCTCTGTCTGCCTGTGCTGGATCTCTCTCTCTCTCTCTAACTAATAAATAAATAAAATCTTTTAAAAAAAAGTTAGTATGTAATTTGTGTATTGAACTTCTTGTTGTGATGTTAAATAAGTTACATTTTTTAAATAAAAGGAAGGAGAATAGTGGAAACAAATTAAAAATAAAAGTTTTATCTATGAAATATACAGGTTTTAGGGCAATACCAGGAGCTTAATATCTTCTTTTCCCCTGACATTGGAGTTTTACAGTTTTATGGGGACACTCTGGTGGTTGTCCTCTTGTTTTTTTGGTTGGCTTTCTGGGGTGGGGCCTACCACATTGTTTTTCAGGAAATCTTGCTTAGGTTGAGTCCTCCTGCCCTGTATCAAGGGGCTGGGCTCTGAGGAAAAATGTTTTTCAGGCTTTTGTTCTCTGGAGGTTTTTGTTTTGTTTTGTTTTGTTTTGTTTTGTTTTTCTTTTTCTTTTTCTCCCTTGGCAGCTTTTGATGGTTCTTCAGAGGTTTAGAGGAAAGCAAACTGCACCCAGACCTCCATCTCAGAGGAGCCTCAGTCTGTTCCTCTCTGTGTGGTCCAGAGCACACAGACTACCCTTCTGCCACCTCTCACCAGCAGAGCACATTCCCAGGCACAGTCTCAGGAGTCTCAGGAGCTCCCTCTTGTCTCTGTACTCGGGTGCTACTAAAACCACGAGCAATATAGGTCCAGAGAGCCCACTTCCAGTGGCTACCTTTGCTTGGGCTGTTGTCTGGGGAGGTCTAGACCTTCCCAACCAGAGATAGTGCTCTGAGATTTTCATTCCCACCCCCCACCCCAGCTGGGAGTGTTCAGACCCTTGCCAGTCCTAGAGATCACTGGCTGCACCCGCACAGACCTCTCTCAGGGGAGGATGTGGAGCAAAGCTCAGGCCCCAGTCACACAGCATGGGAGCAGAGTGCAAAATCCAGTGGTTCCATAGAGTGCCAGATGATGGCTATCCAGATGCTCTCACACACACCAATACCCAGATGCTTTCAGGCACACTGGTGGCTCGGGGACCATGGCCTGGAGGCTTCACTGCACTCTCTTGCACTGGTCGTCACCAGTGGTGACTGTCCTGTGTCCATGGGTTTAAGCTTATACCCATGACCGCCCAATTCTACCAATTCCCCTCTTAAGACCTTTTGCTCTTTTTGAGTGCTTTTAACTGGACTCAAAGCTAATGCTGGTCCCCAATCACAGGGCACTTTTATATTGGGGTATTACTTTCCAGTGGGTCACTTCTGGTGATTCCCTCCCCTTCTGTTTATCTTCAGATATTAGTCCAATAGTTCCCACTCTGCTTTACCTGGCCACTGGAGTCTTCTGCCCCCTTAGAGATCCAGAAGTGAGTAATCCAACATCTCAAGCTGATTTCATGGGTGTTCAGAATGTTCTGGTAGATAATCAACTCAGTTTAGGGGACCAGTTGAAACAGCATCTCCTACTTTTCTGCCATCGTGCTCCCCCCCAATTCTGCCTATTGAACATTTCTTCCTCTGGATAGGTATGAGCAGGATCCATAGTCCATCTGCTGTCTGCATGTGCTAGATGCTTCTAGTCAGTATGCAGTAGAGATTATGAAGGAAAAGAATTGTTCAGGAAAGATCAACTGTGGATTATGTATGAGATAGTTAATGCTTGCCTGATATTCATATCCCTCACTTATTATTTCTTCTAATTTGGGTCATCACTTCTTTAAACATGGCAGTGTTTACCTTATTAATAATATAATTTAAAATTTTTTGTAAAGTTAATAACAAATATGTGATATACTTGTTATTATTATTTTTTTAATTTGGAAAACATGTATCTTTTAAGGAATTAGAAAATCAATGTATATCAGGAACTTGGGTCACAGCAGGGGCATAGCCCATGGGTATCTGTAAACTGACAGTGAGCAGAATGTTAGTCCTGCCCCAAAGTAATTTCTGCCCATAGCTGAGGGTTTGCCAATGGACAGTACAGGCATTAAGTGACTTCTCCAGCTTCTGCTCAGTGGGGGCTCCCTGCTCTGTAATCCCCCAATCTTATCAGGCTGAGGAATTGGCATCTGTGGGTACTGGTGGGGACTCAGAAACTATCCTCTCTGGCAGGCAAACTGTCCTGCTCACTAGTCTGTGGAAGATCCCAGCAGCTGCTTCCTGCCTGGTCCCTCCCAGGGGACACACTCAGAGCCTCCCCCTAGACTCTAGTCTGTTTAGGATCCAAGCTAGACAGCAGCTCATGCTCAGGTTTGAATAGATTATCCAGTAGGAAAACATCCATGTGAGCAGGCTTCCCCTTTTTTGCCACTGGAGTTGACAAAAGAGGCCTAGCCACAAAACCCCAGCTTAGCACTCAGGACACCTGTCCCCATGGCCTGGACTCCTGCCCTCCTCATGCTCCCTCCAACTGCACATGACATGCACAGACAGACCTCAGAGAACTGAGTTTGATATGTACCTCCATCAAATGATAGGAAGAAACTAGAGAGAATGTGATTGTCTGAGGGGACTGCTGGTGATGGATCGCTGGGGATGGAGCTGGCATGGGAAAGAGATGCTGTAGCTATATGCCTGACTCCTGGAAAGAGACATAGAAGGGAGGATCAGGTAACAGAGTCTAGGACTACAGGTCTGTGCATTTCAGCAAGGATAAGGGAAGTCCTGGGACCTCGGAGGCATGAGAGGAGACTTCTTGAGTCCATGTGTTCCTGTCACCAACTAAGGGGCAATGGGCTTGTCAGTTTTCTTGTGTCCTGCCTGCAGGTTCTTCCTAGGGGGACACTGATGACTACACTTCCAAGGCCAACACAAATGGCCTTTGCTGCTGTCTGCCATTCTCAGGACAATGACTGCTCTCTTTCTTCTCTCTCTTCCTCCACATGGACCCTAAATTATGTCAAGCTGAGGTGTCTCAGGTCTTTAAAGGCTTTGTTCCTTGCATATCTCTACAGGAACAGAGGCCACTGCCTCTGCCTCCAAGCCACTTGCCTGGGAGGAAAGGAAAGCCACCCCTTTTACCAGTCAGCACCTCTGGGACACGATGCAATCCTCAAGGCATGGAGTAATGATCACTGTAGCTCTGTTCATCTCTGAATTTTTCTAAAACCTCTCCACCCTTTCACACCATGATCACCATATGACACAGGACAACACACACATCACCAGCCTCAAACATAGACTGCCAAATGACCTCATCCATGTCAACCAAGGCGTTCCTGTCTTTGGGTATCAATCTTCACACACATGACATTCTGGACCATCCTTCCCTCTCCCATAGCCTAAGAACCTGTCAGTCATCTCCAGGTGTCCCACCAGGGGACATGTGACATTTCTCTCTTCCCTTTCCCTGAGGTCCTGATATCCCCAGTCGAGTCTGTGTCCATGGATCCTTCCGCCAATAGAGAAATTCTGTACATCTCTGGGCTGCAGCCTGAGCACAAAGCTGACTATAACTGTGCTGTAGGTAACTGGACTGGGAGAAGCTATAATTATTTACAGTCTCTCAGTTAGTGAGGTAGTGTTATAAGAATGCCTTTGCACAAAAATCATGGCTCTGAGTATAATTTTACTGAGAAAATTAAGAAGTGACACATGTGTCTTTTCTCAAGGGTCCTGGGTCCAGTTTGTGCTGACTCAGCTGCCCTAAGGGTCTGGGGTCCTGGGTCAGAGGACACCATTTTATGCACTGGAAGCAGCACCAAAATCAGGGATTGTTTTTTGATGAGTTGGTACCAACAGCTCCCAGAACTATCCCCAATCTCCTCAATTTAGTCTCATGGGTCCTACATCCATTCTTTGGCACTAAGTTTGGCCACCTGGATCCCTAACCATCGCTGGCTTCCAGGTTGAGGAAAAGGATGATTGTTTCAACTCAGTTTGGGACAGGGTTCTCAGTGCTCACTCAGTTCTTTAGTCTGTGGGAAAACATGTCAAATTCTACTTACTCCTCTGCAAATGGCATGAAGAGCCAAGCTCCTGACTGCTTAGCTCAGCCTGTGATTCTGCTCAATTTTTGTGATGCCCTGGGCATATGTTCATCCTTGGATACTGTCTGGGAGTGAAGGTTCTTTTTGTCCTTTCTGTCCTCAGAGTCACCCTGACCAGCCCATTCCTTCACAAAATATCTCAAAGGAAATAGAAAGTCCTTGCCATCATGAATTGGCACAGTTAACTTCTCAGCTCATGTGCTTTCAATAGTTTTCTTCTGACATTTCCAAAAACAAAACATTCAGTGGGCTCCCAGCCTCACTTGGACCTCAGCACCACCTCTGCGTGGCTTGATGGATATGCCAGCTCTGCTTGAGTCTGGAACCAGGATTAGCTTAGCTTTAAGCAGGTGACCAGTTTATTCATTTTCTGATGTTTCAGGAAGTACTTAAAATGATGCCAAACTAAAAATTTTAAAAGCTAAACAAACAAAGCAAAACAAAAGAAAACAAACATCTTTCTAGAGAAACACTTGCATGTGAATGTTTATAGAAACTTTATTCATAACACCAAACATGAGGGGGTGTAGCTCAGTGGTAGAGCATTTGACTGCATTATACCAAACGGGAAGCCACCAAAAATCTGCACACTGAATTTTATACCAGCTTTTTGTATAATGTCCAAGGCTTGAGGTAACAAAAATTTCCTCTGATATGTGGTAATTAATAGAATTTTATATTTGTCAAAATGTAAAAGAAAGTAATTCTTGAATCAAAAATATACATGAACTTTAAATACACATTTCTTAGGGAATAAAAATGTATAAATGACTCACTCTTATCATTGAGATTTTATTACATTTTGAAAGAGCAAGAATCTAGAAGTGTTAGGTTAGTGATTGACAGTAAGAGAGAGAAGGAGGATGGTGAATGTGTGAAGCACAGGATTGCATTTTTGGGGGTGTCATTCTCCTACACAAAACTGTGTTGACAGCCACATCACACTACTATGTTTTTTCAGCTCACTAAATTCTAAGGCACAGGACAGCAACCTAGAGAACGCATAGAGATTCATCTTGGAGGCCGGGGTCCATGCCGTGTTGCATAGTGTGACATTATCCCATCTGCTGCTACAAATTTGTGAAACTGCCTCACAGAAGAGGTGGGATGTAATGTCCCTCCTGACCTGAGGGACATTACAAAGGAACAGAGCCTGTAGGTCCAGAGAGAAAAGTAATTGCAAGTAAACCCCATACTCCACAAGAAGAAGCTGTGTACCATGGGTGACTTGCTAATAATTGTGATGTTTATGGTCTATTCCTGGAATTGAATAATGAAGTCAGTGGTCAGAGTCAGTGTTGTCTCTTCAGGAAGGGAAGTTACAGATATGTGTGTGTGTCAGCCTCTTCATAAGCAATGTCATGGCCAGATTCATCCTTGTGGTTCTATTTATGTCTTTAAGTCACCCTTCAGTTGCAAACATCAGGAAACTTTGCACAAATAAAGGTTTATTATTGACAAGTCCTGCACATTGCACAGTATAACTGGGATCCCAGAGGGAGCTCATAAGTAGAGGAAAAGTCAGCCTGCACCATCCCACAAGCAATGTATACAATGACTCAGTTGACATAATAAAGATCTGGGGGTGAGAGACACATAGAGACCAATCTTCTTGGGTCTCACACTGAGTGATCAGTGAGGTCACTCCAGGACTGGAGCAGCAGAGGAACTGTGAGCCTGTCCTTGAGTCCACGGGTTGATGGCAGCTGGGAAAGCAGCCCCTGCCTGAGTCTGGGCCCAGGGTCCAGCTGCCTTCCCCCAAGGCTCAGAGAGCTAAGGTGGGTCTTCCTAGTGTCATCCTCATGAAAAACACCAGGAAGAGGGAGTTGGGGAAGGAGCAGTGATCAGAATGTGTCCTCCTTGTACCAGGAGGCTGAAGGTAATGAGAGAGAGCCTGCAACTCTGCCTCCCTGTCACTAGAGGTCTTGAAGACATGCATGCAGGGTAAGAGGTTCCACTTTATGCACTTCATGTGCCATCTGACCCTTCATCACCTTCTCCTGAGGTTTGAAGGTCTGCAAACATCACCCACAAACACATCTTCACTGTCCTTAGCTCTCTTTGGAACACATATTTGGGGAAGACAAACAGGTGTTGTTTACTTAAACCTACATTCAGCTGACCTCTTCTACCCTGAGTAGAAGATAGGACATCACTAACACACAAACCACAAGAATGATGAAGGGACTGTACACAGGAGCCAGTATGAACAGAACAGCTCTGCTTCCAGGACTCCTCTCACCCATTCTGTACAAGAGGATGGTGGCCACAGTTCCATCCCAGGCCTCTGTCCCTCCTATATGCCACAGTGGGGACTGATCAGGATTCCTGGAACCCAGCCTCCCAGGCTTGGTCACTCCTACCCATCACCATTTCTTCACTTTGAATTCGGTATTTCCAACTGGTTCCCAGATGTTCCACTATTTTGTGAACAGGAAACCATCTCATAACCCTATTGCTTACTACACTAAATACCCATCTCTTCTGCCCTCTGTTCAAATTGAAATCAGTTTGATTTGATAAATCAGATTTAATACATCATCCTTTCTCTTCCCCAGAGTAGTCCTAAAGATTCTCCATCTGAGCTTGGTTCCAATGCATCTCCTCCTCTTGTATTCCTATCTAAATTCTCCTTTTCACAGGACACCCTACCTATAGCTAGCCCTGCTCTCCCCATACTCATGAGTCTAATCCCCAGTGACCCTCAGACTATAAAACTGTCACATCTATGGAGGCACTGTTGGAGGTAATGCAAGTTTGTGCAGCCTCTTTGGAAAACAGTGTGGAGATTCCTTAAGAAAGTAAAAATAGAGCTACCCTATGACCCTGCAATTATAGTACTGGGTATTCACCAGTAGTGAAAAGAAGGGCCATAGAGACCCCAGTGTTCATAGCAGCAATGACCACAATAACCAAACTGTGGAAAGAGCCTTCAACAAATGAATGGATAAAGAAGATATGGTCCAGGGACTCCTGGGTGGCTCAGTTGGTTAAGCGGCTGCCTTCGGCTCAGGTCATGATCCCAGCGTCCTGGGATCGAGTCCCACATCGGGCTCCTTGCTCGGCGGGGAGCCTGCTTCTCCCTCTGCCTCTGCCTGCCTCTCTGTCTGCCTGTGCTCACTCTCTCTAACAAATAAATAGGTGGAATATTAAAAAAAGAAGAAGAAGAAGATATGGTCCATATATACAACAGAATATTATGCAGCCATCAGAAAGGATGAATACCCAAATTTTGTATCAGCATGGATGGGACTAGAGGAGATTACGCTGAGTGAAATAAGTCAAGCAGAGAGAGTCAATTATTAGATGCTTTCACTTACTTGTGGAGCATAAGGAATATCATGGAGAACATTAGGAGAAGGAAAGGAAAAGTGAATTGGTGTCATTTGGAGAGAGAGATGAAGCATGAGGACTGTGGACTTTGAGAAACAAACTGAGGGTTTTGGAGGGGGGTGGGGGATGGGGGAGCCTGGTGGTGGGTATTAAGGCGGGTTAATTTGGTTAAATTTAATTTGGATTGCATGGAGCACTGGGTGTGGTGCATAAACAATGAATCTTGGAACCCTGAAAAAAAAAAAAAAACCTGCCACATCCACACCTTTTTTGAGCATTGAGGATTTCTGTTTTCTTTCCCCTTTTGTTCCAACATGTGAAAACTAACTTTGCTCTTGTCTTCAACCTTAGCTCCTGAAAAGTCCCAGATCTTGAGAATCTCACACTTTTATGTGTTTTATAGAGGTCCCAACATATACAGTGTTGTATAATTCTTGACAGCATTCTTTCCACCTTGATGAAATCAAATAATGATAGTTAAAAAGGCCATTAGCATTTGTTTAACTGGGGGTGAGCACAGGGCTTCCAGCAGACATCTCCATGACTGCTTGTGATAATGACCCATTTCTGGTAATTAACCTCAGGACACCTCAGTGTCCTGCTGGTAACACTGATGGTGAACATGAAACAAGTTGGAAGTACTGTGCATCTCCCTGTGCAGTGCAAGGGGATCCTAACAGCTAGGGGAGACCCCTGGCTTCAGGGCTGGGGGGAGGATAGGCTACTCCCTATGCTCCCTGGTGAGATCCAGGAGCCTGGTGCTGGATGTTCCCCAAGCTGTTCACTCCACCCCGTCCTGGGCCCTGAGGGCTCAGACCAGGCTCTGCCCTCAGTATTCTGTCTTCAGGTACCATCTCATGCTCCTGAATCACTGACAAGGTGGGGGTCTCAGAGAGTCTGTAAGGGTGTGTGTGTGTAAAAATTTGCATAGACCATCCTTTCTTTTCTCTGGGAACAGTAGAGAGGATGCAAAAATCTTAGGGAAGCCCAGACACACACTGGAGACCAGAGACTGTGCCACCTTGGCCTGGATACCTGTTCTCCTAATGTTCCTCTCTCTCTGGTCAGGTACGGATAAACTCAGATTTCTGGGGAGCTCCTCAGTCATTATTAGACCTTGTGATGTAGAAATTCCAGCTTAAATTCCCCATCACCTGTGAGCTTCCACACTCGCAGTTTCCTTCTCCCAGACTGTATCGATGCAGCTGACATCCTACTCTGCACCCTGGAAAAAGAGCCAGACTCCCCTTCACCCTGAGCAGTGTCTCCAGTGCAGGTACATACAGGATGTTTTGACACCAGCAGAAGCCAGGGAGGCTTCCACAGTATTTGCTGAGGTTCTGCTCAGACTCAGATAAACACCACGATTCTAGGATCTCCAGGAACTTCTTTGAATCCAAAGTTATCTCAGTAAATTCAGGGCTTCTGCTCATCCCTGGGATGCAACCTGAGGATGAGACTTACTATCACTATAACACATGGCAGGACCACACTTACACTGACACACTATTCCACAATCATACGGTATTGAGTTTAAACCATCATGTGCTCCCTTTGCCTGAGGCCATCACCCCTGCTCTGCCTGACACCAAGACTACCTCAGGGTGATATCTGTGGTGACTTCTGCCTCCACAAATTGCCCTTCTCAGAAAAGTAATCTGACATGATTATCCTCATAAACTTAGACTGACCCACTGCTAGGGTATCTTACCATGCTCCAGTTTGCACTGGCAGAAAGTACCACCTCAGAGACACAAGTACTCTCTTTGGAGATGCTGGAGGTCCAGAAAGCATTTGGTCCTGAATATGCTCATCTCAAATCTAGGAGGAAATCCTGGAAGTTAAACACCTCAATGCTCAATCTGCACTTTGAAATACAAACCTGACCTGCAATAAAGAATGATACTCTACATACCCCAGAATATTTTAACAATAAAACTTTAAAATATCATTTATTGTGCTATCAGAAACAAGATATAGTCTTGTTTCTGATAAATACAAAAAATATTAAATTCTCATTAAATGAGAAGTACAAAATATTCCTGAGATAAATTAATGAAGACCTAAATAAATAGACATCTTTAATTATTTATGGTCAGAATACTTAGCATTAATTATTCCCAAATTTATTCTTAAACTCGTTGCTATGATTTGGTGACACACACTTACAATGACCAGGAAGGAAATCTCAATAAGGGCATGGAAAGTGTGAGGACAGATGTAAATGACGACAGATCCTGGGGAAAACACAGCTCTATTTCCATGTGACCTGTATCCATCTGAAGTACTGGAGGGAAAATAATTTGATGTGAGGTTAGGGGAACCCAATCAATGGGTCAGAGCAGAGACCCTCCCTCCCCTCCCAGGCTCCTGGGCTCAGGGCTGGCTGAGGCTCACTGTGTCCTAAGGATGAGGTATAAGATGTGAGATACTCTGTGAGGACACAGTCCCACGGAGAACCAAGCAGAGCTGGTCTGATGGCACTCATACCTACCTGAGCCTTCCATTGTAAAGTGAAGAAGAGAAGGGTCAAGCACAAAGAGTGTAAAGATTCAGGGCCTAAGTCCAGCACCTTTTGTGGGACATGAGTGAGGGTGAAGGAAGGCTCTACCATTGCTGGCAAAATGTTGACCCTGCACCAGGGAAGAAGGGGGAAGCAGGATACACGGATCTGACTTTCCTATAGCTGATCCCTCTCAGGAAACAGGAGCACTCTTGTGAGCATGTGTTCTCTGTTACCACAATATCTGGATTATGTCCTCCTGGTCTCTCCTCATGGCTCCCTGGAGCATCATACTAAGAACAGGTTTAGAGGCAAGGTTTTGAATCCATAATCCATTCACTGGATGACTCTCCCCTTTTGGCAATTCACTCTTCATTCAGAAACATTTCTGGGAGCCCTGGAATTTGTGATCTGAGTCCTCCAATGAGTTAGGCTTATGGCAAGTAAGCAGAGACCCTGAAACTCTCCGCTCCCTATATTATATCATCTCATTTGAATGAACACTATTCCCTCAAAGGATGAAGAGAAGATTTGAGAGATTAGGGCAGGTCTGCTCAGCTGTGGACCCCAGAAGGCAGGATCAGTGATGACTGTCACCACAGACTAGTACCATCTCATCCTCAATGTATTTGCTCACTATACTATATAGATGACTGGATATGGGAAGAGGGGAAGGATCCCTGGGAAGACACATGGGGACCTGCTTCCTCTTCTTGTCTCTAAACCCCAGTATAACCCTGTCTGTGTCTCTCCCACTTCCAAAATCCTGGACCTATCTGTGCTGACTCAGCTGCCCTCAGCATCTGGGGCTCTAGGTCAGAGGACCACCATTTCCTGCAGCAACATCGGAAGCAGCACAAACATTGGTAGAAATTCTGTGAAATGGTACCAACAGTGCCAAGGAAAACCCCCTAAAATCATTATCTTTGGGGATGATAACATACCCTTAGAATCCCTGAGTGATTCTCTGTCTTCCCATCTTGCAGCCTGGGCTCTCTGACCATCACTGGGCTCCAGGCTGAGTATGAGGCTGATTATTACTGCCCAGCCTGGGACAGCAGGCTCAGAGCTCTCACAGTGCTCCACTATCATGAGGATGTGAGGCAAAAACCTGCTGTCCCCATAGTGATGAGGTTTCCTGTGTAGACCCCATCTTCTCCCATGGCAGATGCTTCCCTTCTAGTCTCACCTAAAACTGGGGTCTGAAGCCCACCCTAGTGAACTTCTTTAGTATGAATCATTTTTCACTCAATTCTATTACTGAAACTTGTCCTTGTAGATGCACATCTGTTTTATGCAAACAGCCCAAATTCCTGGATGCTCGGGCAGGTTGCTCCACGGTCAGATTCCCTGAGAATTGTGCTATCAGCTAGGGCTGTCATAACATAATGCCAGACTGGGTGGCCAAAATAAAAATTTTTTTTATTTTCTTACATTTCTGGAGGCTGAGGAGTCAATTTCCAGGTGGTGCCCTGGTTGATTTCTCCTGAGATCTCTCTCCTTGGTTTGAAGATGATGGTGTTCTTCCTAGGTTCACACATGACCTTTCCCCTCATAGTCACATCTGGAGATGTTACCTTTTCTTATAAATGCACCAGCCCTATTGATTAGGGCACCACTCTTATGACCTCATTTATGCATAATTGCATACCCCATTGCCTTATCTTCCAGCAATCACAACATGGGTTAAGATTTCTCTGTAAGATTTTGAAAGGGCAAAATTCAGTCTATATAAAGGGATCAAGATAGACACCAAGAAGACAAAGTCCTGCTGTGTCTGTTTCAGGATAGTCAAAAGTCCAGATGGCATGCATGCACAACATTTATTGAACCCTCACTATAGTCCAGCCTTGTGTCTGGGGGCTCAGCTCACAGGATGGAAAAGAAAGGAAGGGTCCCTATGCTCAAAGTACTAACATTGATTAGGGGAAGATACAGGACACACACACAAAATACATTGTGTCTCACAATGACTTCCCACACAAGGGCAAAATGTCTCTGCATTCCCAAGTAACATTCACATAACAGAGCCTCAGAATGAGAGAGACTGGCCCTTCCTGATCCACTGATCAAGAATTCCTATTTTCAGGATGACTGTACCAAATCACCCCATCTTCCCTGACACCATCATTGTGACAAGGGAGATTGATTGGTTTGGGTAACACAAAGTCTATATGGTCGAAACTGGACTCAGTCCCTGACTAACCACATAGCTGGGAGATTTGGGTTCCAAATACAAGAAGAAAATGATGGAAATTTCACCAAAATATTCCTCAACCTGTGCATCCACTTCCTTCTACTGTCTTCAAAATTCAGGTTAGGACACAGACTGTGGACACTGGAATCTGTTAAGACACAGGTCAGGCTTTTCCCATCTCATAAAGCTACAGCTTTGGTTCCTGATTAGTCTGATGTCCTTGCACCCCATCAATTCTAGGAGAAGAAACACTCACTCCCTGGCACAAGGTGCTGATCCAAAATGATCTCTGTGCCATGAGAGGGAGAAAACAGAAAAAAAGAAGAATATACATATATATATACATATATATGTATGTACATACATATATATTTGTTATATATAACATATATTCTTCACATAAATATATGTTATATATATGTTATATATATAGCATTTGGTATTTATATATATATATATATATATATAGTATTTAGATCTCACCAACATATGGCCATATATAACAAATATACATATATATACATATATATATATATATATATATATATTCCTCACATAATGGACTCCTCTTCCCAGAGATAGGAAGAAAGTCAAGGAGCTTCCAGAAATCTCAGTGGTAGCTCCTTCCACACCAGTTCACACATAAGACCCTCTATTCCAATGTCATTCTGCCAGGTAGCACCAGACTCAGGGGCCAATACAGAAAACACTCCTTTTGTCCGCATACTCCAGACAGGCCTCACCTCCTCCCAGGATCATTTCCTCACCTCTATGTCATTGCTGAGTGTTCATACCTCATAGGATCACAGGGAGTGAAATCACAGTCTGCTTGACTCTTATTCCACTGTGACTTGTCCCTCTGGGACACAGAGACAGCTGTTAAGAGTCACAACTGAACTATCCTGGTTTTCCTCTGCTTTGGACTTCTTTGTCAGTGTCCATCTGGAATGTTCTTTATCTATTAATGTTATGTTATGTCTTCAGGTCTAGGATCATTTCTTTTCCCAAGTTCTACTCTCTCTCGTGTTCTCCTCTTTGCACCAGTCCTTCATAATCCCAAGCAAAGACCTCTCATCCATTGCTTCAATGAAATGTGTGGGGTGTGGATTTCAGGAAAAACACAGACAGGTTCAGTGAAGAGTTTACTTCCCAGGAAATCACTCCAAGACCTAAGAAAAGTAATACTGATCTTAAGGATTTTAAACTCAGTCAAAACAATGTGACTAGACTGGACAGAAAAATCCCCTGGGTTGCTTCAATGAATAAACTCCAAAACTGTCAGATTGTATTTTTCCAAAAAATTGCATATGACTCTCATATAAATAGATTATAAGCAAGTTTCACAAATTTATTCAATTTCTACATTACTCTTGATTCCAGTAAATCAGTGAAGGATTTTACATAATATTTTCAAAACATAGTATTTAGATCTCACCAACATATGGCCAAAAAAGGACACTTTGTTTGATGGAGATGAGTTGGTTTGTATTTTAAAGAGTAATAAAAATATGAACTTTGGATTTATCTTCTCCTCTGACAAATATTACTTACATGATACCATGTTAAATGTTCAAAGGAGGCCACCCAGATGTTAGATTTCCCCATTCTAGGCTTCCTATATGATCTCCGCTAAAGGGGATCTATTTTCTTCCCACCCAAGGGCCTCACCCCCACCTTTCCTGGTCCCTCCTCTGCCATATAGATCCATCCTGCCTTCTTTTCCTGGAGCCACCACAGTCAGGCTGAAACAGTGAGCAAGCCCATCAGCCTGAACAACCAAAGTCCATTGTCCTAGATTCCTCAGACCCTTCCCAGGCCAGAGTCTCTTGATGATTCTGAATGCTTGTGACCTTGTTCCTGGGGGTCCTCTCCCCTGGGTCATGTTATTCATCTCTGGATCTCTCTGTTTATACCCATCAAGTGGACTCTTTATATCTTCAACTGAACCCAGAGATCCTCAAATCATGTCTCCTCTTGTCTCTGATTCCCTTATATTGGGACCCCAACAGCCCTCACCCCCTCATGTATGGTTGAAGTAGTTGCCTCTCTGGTCCCCCTGGTTCCAGCAGTGAAATTAGGAAGGGAGGTCCACTGTTTGCTTCCTCTGCTCATGTTTCTTCTTCAGGAGAAGCTCCATGAGGCAGGGGTCAGACTGTCTGCCAGGACACATGGTGATGGGCCAGGTTGGGGGCCTGAAGGGAGATTTGCCTGTGCAATGTTCCTCTCTTTGTCCTAAGCCTGAGGTCTAGGGGGCACCCATGAGGGAGAGTGCCCCCATGGGAAAAGGAAAGAAGGGTAGCCTCACCCTATGTGTGACACTCAGCCAAGCAAATGTCTGTTTATTACAGTGTGAGAAAAAAAAGGGAAAAAATCACTAACAAATGCTCTAAATCTGAAGCACCTGTGTGGCTCAGTTGGTTAAGTGTCTGCCTTCGATGCAGGTCATGATCTCAGAGTCCTAGAATCCAACCTGTGTCATGCTCTCTGCTCATCAGGGAGTCTGCTTCTCCCTCTCACTCCCCCTCTGTGTGCTGTCACTCTCTTTCTCAAAAGAATAAATCAAAATCTTAAAAAAAATAGAAAACTCTGAATCCAATTTACTGCATGGAAACTAACAAAACATAATAAAAAATGAAAAAGGAATCATTTTTCAATAGAACAAAAAATATGTGAATATATTAATTTAATAATAAAATTTAATGATTTTGCTGAAATGATAGAAAAATACATTTTATGAAATAAATATATTACCTTTTTATTGTTTTATTTTTATTTTATTTTTTAAGATTTTATTTATTTATTTGACAGAGAGAGACATCACAAGTAGGAGGAGAGGCAGGCAGAGAGAGAAGAGGAAGCAGGCTCCCTGCTGAGCAGAGAGCCCAATGGGGGACTCGATCCCAGGACCCTGGGAACATGACCTGAGCTGAAGGAGAAGCTTTAACCCACTGAGCCACCCAGGCACCCCAATATATTATCTATTTTTTAAAAAGAAAAGAAACATGGAGGAGGGGCAAGATGGCAGAAAAGGGAGACCTTGTTTCAATCTACCAGTTATCTACCAGAACACTCTGAACACCCATGAAATCAGCCTGAGATGTAAGAATATACATTTCTGGATCTCTCTGGGGGCAGAACACATCTGTGGAGAGGTAAAACAGTGTGGGAACACTTGGAGTGATCAGAGGATAAACATAAGGGGGAGGGGAGCAACCAGAAGTGACCCATTGGAAAGTAATACCCCAAAACATAAATGTCCTGTGCTTGGGGACCTGCATTAACTTGGAACCTGGTTAAAAGTACTCAAAAAAGAGTAAAAGATCTTAAGGAGAAACTGGTGGAATTGCTTGGGTCATGGGCACGGGATTAGCCCACAGACCCAGGACAGCCACCGCCAATGGGTGGCAACCCATTGTGGCAACCGGTTTCCACAGAGCACAGCCCCTTGATAGGGGACAGGCCGACTCAACACAAGCAAGATTGACTGGAAAACAAAGCAGCAGGCTCCTACTCCAGAGGACAAGCCAAAAGAACAAGAGGGCAAACACCACAATGTCCCCATTAAACTGCAACACCCCCAACATCAGGGGAAAATATATTAAGCTCACGGTATTGCCCCCAAACATGTATATTACATAGATACAATCTTTCTTTCTTTCTTCTCACGATTCTTGTTCTTTTATTTTCTTAACCTACTTACCTTTACAACTAGAAATTTAATACAACATATTTCATAATAACTTTTTAACCTGGGATTTTTCATACATATGTTTCTTTTCTTTTTTTTAATATGCATGTAGATATAAGCTTCAAGGTAATCTTTTTTTCCCTGTTCAATACTACCTCTATACGCTGCTTCCTGACAGCACACAGGAGAATAATGGAACACAAAAAAGTCAGCTGCAAGAGAAAGGGAGCAGGGGTTGACATTAGAAAACACTGTCACCCCAAACATCCCCTCAGTTTTATATTTAACGTAAAGTAGGTAACAACCAACAATGAAGCCAAAGTAGGATTCACAATGACCATGAGTCTTTTAGATAAACAAGAAGAAAGGCAAAATATGTCTAATAACATAATACTTGAGCTATAATTGAGCATGACCAAAAAAATGGGATTGTCTGACCAACTGCAAGTACTCTCTGGAGAAGGGGAGATATCAGAAAAATGAGACAGGTGGCATTCCACACTGAGTGGGTCAGGCATTCCCAGCTACTCAGCTTCACGGACATATATTGTCTTCTCCCCCGGAGGCCTATTGCTAGTATATGTTTTTTCTTAAAGCTTTCTTTAAGCATGCTTGGTAACTAGTACAATTTCTCATGGGTTATATTTTAAGTAATACATTGTTCTGAGGGACGGTTACACCTATATAAATATAGGTATAAATATATATAAATCAGTTTTAATTCCCCTGTATCTCTGGAAAGTTGAGTCCTTTTAACAAAGATAACAAGATACACCCAGGAAAAACCAAAATAACCTTCCTCGTCCACATCAAGGAATTATAATCACCCTCCCATCTTATTCTTCTGTCAGTGTTTCTGTATATTTGGTTTTGTTCTGGTATTATATAAATCTTATTCTTGGGATTCATTTTGACTGGATTTTTCTTTTCTCTTGTCATTTACTTCTGTCGGTCTTTTTGTGTGTTCATTTTTTTTTAAAGATTTTATTTATTTGATAGACAGAGATCACACAAGTAGGCAGAGAGGCAGGCAGAGAGGGGAGGGGAGAAGCAGGCTCCCTGTCGAGCAGAGAGCCCGATGCGGGACTCGATCCCAGGACGCTGGGATCATGACCTGAGCCGAAGGCAGTGGCTTAACCCACTGAGCCACCCAGGGGTCCCTTGTGTGTTCATTTTTGTTTGTATACCTTATATATCTTATTTGGGGGCTCATTTTAGCTGGGTTTTCTCTCTCTCTCTCTCTTTCTCTTTCTCTTTTTTCTTTCATTTTGGTGGTGACTTCTGATTGTTCCAAAAATTTCCAGGGTGTACATTGCTTGGATCATGGTTGATATATTTTTTCTATACATCCCCTCAACAACCTCTCACCAAAATGTCTATGAGGAGGAATACCCAACAGAGGAAAAATTCAGGGACTTTGACCACTGGCACTGTACTATTGGATATGGACATAAACAGTATGTTGGAAAGGGAATTCAGGGTAACAATTATCCATGCAATGGCTAGGTTGGAGAAAACCATTAGTGACAAAATAGAATCTCTAACAGTGGAAGTAAGAGCTGACCTGCAGAAGTTAAAAATGCTATCGATGAGATCAAATCTAATCTAAATACTCTAACAGCTAGTATAAACAAGGCAGAAGATAGAATTACTGATTTAGAGGACAAACTGATAGAGAAAAAGATCAGAATGAGGTCTGAAACAAACAGATTAGAAGCCATGAAAACAGAATTAGGGAAATAAATGATGCCATTAAATGTTCCAACATCAGAATTATTGGGATCCCTGAGGGAGTGGAGAAAGAGAGAAGACTAGAAGATATAGTTGAACAAATCCTGGATGAAAATTTCCCCAGCCTGGGGAATGGGACAAGAGTGATCATGTCCTAGAGGCATAAAGGATACCCACCAAGATCAATGCATCTATAAAGACCTTAAGACACTTAACTGTGAAATTCATGAATCATAATTTCAGAGAGGAGGTTGTAAGGGCAGCCAGGGAGAAGATATTCCATACATAGAGAGGAAGCACCATCAGAATAATATCAGACCTATCCACAGAAACCTGGCAAGCCCAAAAGGGCTGGCAAGACATATTCATGGCACTAAATAAGAACATGCAGCCAAGAATAGTTTATACAGCAAGACTGACATTCAAAATGAATGGAGAGATAAAGAGATTCTAAGACCAACAAGGTTTAAGAGTATGTAACCACCAAGCTGGCACTACAAGAAATCTTAAAGGGGTATTATAAAAGAAGAAAGAACCATTGAGTGACATAGAACATAAATTTACAGACAATCCATAGAAACAAGGACTTCACAGGCAACATAATGTCAATAATAACGTATCTTTCAATAATCACTCTTAACATGAACAGCCTAAATGCACCCATAAAATTTCACAAGGTTCTAGAATGCATATAAAGACTGGATACGGGACGCCTGGGTGGCTCAGTTGGTTAAGCGGTTGCCTTCGGCTCAGGTCATGATCCCAGCATGCTGGGATCGAGTCCCACATCGGGCTCCTTGCTCAGCAGGGAGCCTGCTTCTCCCTCTGCCTCTGCCTTTGCTTGCTCTCTCTCCCTCTTTCTCTGTCAAATAAATAAATAAAATCTTAAAAAAAAAAAAAAGACTGGATACATCCATATGTTGTCTACAAAAGACACATTTGGAACCTAAAGATACATTCAAACTGAAGATGACTAGATGGAGAGCCATCTTTAATGGCAACAGACCTAAAAAAAAAAAAAAAAGAAAAAAAAAGAAAGAAAGAAAGAAAAGAAAAACCCAAACAAACAAACAAACAAAAAACCTGGGTAGTGGTTCTCATCTCAGATACATTAGATTTTAAGCTAAAGACTATAGTCAGAGATACAGAAGGACACTACATCACTCTTAAAGGGTCTATCCACCTAGAAGATCTAACAATTGTAAATAGTTATGCTCCCAATATGGGAGCAGCCAACTACATAAGCCAACTATTAATCAAAATAAAGAGTCATATTGATATGAATATATTACACTAGTTACATTACATTACATTAGTAGGAGGGGATCTTAGCATACCACTTTCAGTAACAGACAGATCATCCAAGCAGAAAATCAATAAAGAAACAAGAGCCTTGATTGACACATTAGACCAGATGGACCTCATAGATATATACAGAACATTCCACCCTAAAACAACAGAATACTCATTCTTCTTGATCGCACATGGAACTTTCTCCAGAATAGACCACATCCTGGGTCAAAAATCAGGGTTCCACAGATACCAAAAGATTGAGATTATCCCCTGTGTATTCTCAGACTACAATGCTTTGAAACTCGTACTCAATCACAAGAAAAAGTTTCAGAGGAATTCAAACACATGGAAACTAAATACTATCCTGCTGAAGAATGTTTGGATCAACCAGGAAATTAAAGAAGAACTTAAACAGTTCATGGAAACCAGTGAGAATGAAGACACATTGGTCCAAACCCTATGGGATACATGAGAGACCATCCTAAGAGGGAAATACATAGCCATCCAAGCCTCATTCAAAAAAATTGAAAAATCTTCAATACACAAGCTCTGTTTACACTTTAAAGAATTGGAAAATCAACAACAAGTTAAGCCAACCTCACACACAAGAAGGGAAATAATCAATATTAGAGCAGAAATCCAATTAGTTAGAAATTAAAGATACAGTAGAACACAACAATGAAACTAGAAGCTGGTTCTTTGATAGAATCAATATGATCAATAAACCACTGGCCAAACTCATCCAAAAGAAAAGAGAGAAGACCCAAATTGACATAATTATCAATAAAAAGGGAGAGATCACGGGTAACACCAAGTAATATGAAACAATCATCAGAAATTATTATCAACAGTTAGATCCCAATAACTTAAGCAATCTAGAAGAAAATAATGCATTCCTGGAAACCTATAAGCTTCCAAGACTAAAACAGAAAGAAATTGGCAACCCGAGTAGACTAATATCTAGTAATGAGATTGAAGCAGTGATCAAAAACCTCCCCCCAAAACAAACAAACAACAATAACAAAAACAAAAACAGGAGCCCAGGACCTGACAGATTCCCTGGGGAAGTCTACCAAACATTCAAAGAATAAATAGTATCTAGTCTCCTGAAGGCGTTTCAAAAAATAGAAACAGAACAAAAACTTCAGAGTCTTTCTATGACGCCATAATAACCCTGATCCCCAAACCAGGCAAAGACCTCATCAAAAAAGGAGAATTTCAGGCCAATATCCCTGATGAATTTGGATGCCAAGATTCTCAACAATATCCTAGCTAATAGGATTCAACAGTCCATTACAAAGATTATCCACCATTATCAGGTGGGAATTATTCATGGGATGCAAGGTTGGTTCAACATTGTAAAACAATCAATGTGATCAAACAAATCAATGAGAGAAGAGAAAAGAATCATGTGGTCCTCTCATTTGATGCAGAAAAAGCATTTGACCAAATACAGCATCTGTTCCTGATTAAAACTCTTCAAAGCATAGGGATAGAGGGAACATTCCTCAACTTCATCAAATCTATCTATGAAAAACCCACAGTGAATACCATTCTCAATGGGGAAAAGCTGACACCCTTCCCTTTGAAATGAGGAACATGACAAGGCTGCCCACTCTATTACTGTTGTTCAACATAGTACTTGAAGTCCTCACAACAGCAATCAGACAACAAAAAGAAATAAAAGGTATTCAAATTACAAAAAAGAAGTCAAACTCTGTCTTTGAAGATGACATGATTCTTTATATGGAAAACTCAAAAGACTCCACACCCAAACTACTAGAACTCATACAATTCAGGAATGTGGCATAATACAAAATCAGTGCATAGAAATTAGTTGTTTTCTTACACACTAACAATCAAAATACAAAGAGGGAAATTAGAGAATTGATTCCATTTACTATAGCACAAAGAACCATAAGATATCTTATAATAAACCTCACTAAACAAGTAAAGGATCTGCATGTGAGGAATTACAGAACACTCATGAAAGAAATTAAAGATACAAAAAGATGGAAAAACATTCCATGCTCATGGATCAAAAGAATAAATATTGTTAAAATGTTTATAACATTCAGGGCAATCTATACTTTCAACTATATTTCAATCTATATATACTTCTATCTTTAAATATTCTATATACATTCTAACTACATATATATATAGTTATATTATTTATATATATATATATATATATATATATATATATATATA
>RCUC01107072.1:0-16334 GCA_003697995.1 Taxidea taxus jeffersonii
CTCTGCTTAGCGGGGAGCCTGCTTCCCCCTCTCTTTCTGCCTGGCTCTCTGCCTATTTGTGATCTCTCTCTCTCAAATAAATAAATAAAATCTTTTTTAAAAATAAAATAAAACATGGGATGCCTGGGTGGCTCAGTGGGTTAAAGCCTCTGCCTTCAGCTCAGGTCATGATCCCAGGGTCCTGGGATCGAGTCCCACAGATCCCTGTCTGTCAAATAAATAAATAAAATCTTAAAAAAAAAAAAAGCCTCTGCCTTCAGCTTAGGTCATGATCCCAGGGTCCTGGGATCGAGCCCTGTATCAGGCTCTCTGCTCATGGAGCCTGCTTCCCTTCTTCTCTCTCTGCCTGCCTCTCTGCCTACTTGTGATCTCTCTCTGTCAAATAAATAAATAAAATATTTTAAAAATATAAAATAAAATAAAGTTATGGGGTACCTGAGTAGCTCAGTCAGTTAACCATCTGCCTTAGGTTCAGGTTATGATCCTAGGGTCCTGGGATAGGGCCCCACATTGGGCTCCCTGCTCAGCAGGAAGCCTGCTCCTCCCTTTCCCTCTGCCAGTCCCCATGCTTGTGTTCTCTCACTCTCTCGCTCACTCTCTTGCTCTCTCTCTCTCTCTCTCAAATAAATAAATAAATAAAATATTTTTAAGAATAAAAAAATAAAGTTATATGAAATAATTTTCCTATTCTCCCTTTTCTTGCATAAAAGGTAGCAACTATATACATTTTCTGCACCCTGCTTTTTACCCTTAATACATCCCTGAGATTTCTTTCTAACAGCCCACAGAGATAATTCTCATTGCATGGGAGGATGCAGGGGAATTGATTCACTAATCCCCTGTTGCTGGACACGTGGTTGTGCTACTCTTTTGGGCCCCTATTGCAAGTGACTGAGTGAGACCTAGCCCTTCCCGCTCTTTGTCCAACATCAAGATCCCCCCAAAATGCACAGCTGGAGTCTCTGCCAAAGGGAGCCCAACGAGACTGGTCACTTTCCAAGCCGGGCTGGGATCGGAGTACTGAGTCACTGAAGCCCTGGGGCAGGAGGAGCAGCCCAGTTCCACACCCTCCTTTACTCCCAAGAATCACACCGGAGCAGAGGCTACCATCCTCCCACACGTTGCACTTCCAGTTCAGTTTCCTGCAGCACCAAACTCAGATCCCGGAGCCACAGAGAGCTCACAGGCTGGATGGGCTTGGAGAAGAAGCCAAGGTCACTGTGTAACAATGTCTAACCTTGACATCTTTAGCAACAGCTCATCCAGTCCTTCAAACAGTGAGGGAGCGGCTTCTAGGTGCCAGGTATTGGTCTTAGGTGTGGGCAGGGGGTGAGGGGGATAAGAGGGTGGGGGAGTGGTGGGGGTAAGTTACTGAATAAAACGCCCCACACTCCTGGAGAGCCGACAGGACGCAGGCAGGAGGGGAGAAGACACACATTCAGTAAAACACAGTAATGAAATAAGTACGTTACCCCATCTGGGAGGAGACAAAGTGCTATGGCCAAAACAGCAAAGTAAGGGAGACCGCACAGGAAACGGAAGATGAGATTTTAATTGGGGGGTGGTGGTGGCTGGAGTAGGTCTCATTGAGACATCACAGGCAATGGCTCATTTTCCAGCCCCCCCTTTTTTTTCAATTGCTCCAAAAAGCTTCATTTGTTGATTTAGCTTTCTGACTCTGTGATTGTGCCTTCCACACTTTCGCAATGATTTTCTGCTCCTCGAGAAGGAAGGCACGCTTGATCCTGTCACGGACGCACTTAACTCACATGGAACCACCACACAGGCCCTGCTGACGTGCTTTTTGGTTTTAAACAGCCTCCTAAGAACCTTAGGTCTCACAGCACGAACTCCTTGAAGTTGGCCTGGGCACATGCCCCGTGTGGCTTCGGGTGCTTTCCCAACCTTCTTGAAAAGGTAAACAATTCTATTACCAGAGCTTAGGGACAGCCTCAAAGTTTGGTCAGAAGCTGTACTGTGGGGGAGCCTAGGACGAGTGTCAAACACTGGACCATTCTGAAAGACTCTTGACACCATCTCAGGAAGAGGAAAAAGAAGTGCCTGTGAGTTCAAAGGCCAAATGGGCAACTCCTTTGTGCAGCTGCGACTGGCCAACTGTCCTTATCGTTGCTATGATTAAACTGTCATTATAGCAAACGGGAAGGTAATAATAAATTGTCTTGGTGTCACCGTTGTCTTGAGTTGTGTTGTTTTAGCAATGGCTTCAAACAAGCATTCTATCTGCTTAGGGCTTAAAAACCATTTTTGAGATCCAGAAGCTTCTGTGGTTAAAAGCTTTGATGCAACAGGACTTAAGGGGTATTCTACGTTTTCCACCATTTCTCCTATTTGGATCAGATGAAGAAATTCAGTCTGGAAATTGCCTGTCCCTTGAAAGGCATAATCAGGTCCCTGGCTGGAGATGGCCGAGAGGGACGGAGCCTGGTTACATTGCGACACACGTGTATTCAGCACATTAGTCTTATCAAAGCGTGATCCCATGTCATCTCACTAAGGGTTATAACAAACCCGTGTCCTGTAACAAGCCCACATCCTGGTCCTCCTTTAACAAACGTGGGACCTAAGAGGCTAAGTGCCCTTAGTGGCTTGAAGGCAGAGCTAGAACAGAGCTTGGGTTTCTTACTTCTTGGGTCTGTGTCTCCCTTGTACCACCTCTCGAAACATAAAGGCCCGGTGTTTGTGTTCCTCTAGCCCTTCCGGACAGTCAGGCAGAATAACACATAAGTGGGGAAAACCAAGCTTTCGTCTCATTTCAGTTCTCACCCATGAGACCACCCTGAGGAGCTTTGCTCGTCACAAAGTCAATTTGATCTATAGGTAGGTTGCAGTCAACTTGCTCATTCTCTCATGTATTTGGCAAACTACGTGCCAGGGACCCTGCCAGATGCTAGAGACTCCAAGATGAAAGACACTGGCCCCAAACTCAAGGACTTTATGGAGCCTTTGGGGAGACCTACAGGAGGTAAGCTTGGATCAAATTCTACAGTTGGGGGCCACAAGGCCTCACAGGAAAGGGACACCCAGCCTACCTGCTTGTGTGGGGTCAGGGATGGCTCCCTAGAAGATATGAGGTCTAAGCAGAATCCATAAAGATGAAAGGAATGTTTGAGTTGAGGAGAAAAGGTGGTACAGGAAGAGAGAGCAGGAGGTAGCTGGATAGACATCAAGGTCAGGGGTGGACAGCTAAGTCGGGGGAGATCCAGAAAGGGCTTGCAGGCAGTCTGAATCTCAACCTACAGACAAGACACTAAGGCAGGGCTTTGAGCAAACAGACGACAAGATTAAAGCTAAACTGGTGTGGAGAAGAGAAAGATGGGAGGCCAAGCCCCGCTGGCGGCAGGGGGAGAAGCTGGGAGGCCTGAATTAAGGCAGTAGCAGCCAGCATGGAGGTGGGCGAAGGCTCACCAGTAAAGAAGGAGAGCAAACAAGCTGAAAAGGGGCAAAGGCCTAGCTCTGAGCCTGGCAGCTCCAATCATTGATTAGGAAACGCTGAACCCCTGGTAATTACCTAATCCCTACCTGCTTCATGGAGTTGTTGGAGGATTAAGTGGGATAAACTAGGAGGGAAAGGTGAACCCTAGCTGCAGCAGGAATATGGTGCCATTCACTCAAGCCCAGCACTATTACATCTGCAGACACCTCCTCACCCAAAAGACTTAAAATTACTCTCACGGGCACATAAGATTCCTCTGCTCACGTAGTTTCTCTAATGGCTGAACGGCCGCCAGTAAATCTGGCTTTCCTTCTGGACCTGGCTTTCTTTTCTATACAACAAGAACATTGGTCCCTTCCAGCTTGAAGCTCTGCAGTTTTGTCATCTTACTCATCTTTTGTCCCAAGCTCCACAGTAAAAATTATTTGTTAAGTGAAAAGTTATTGGGAGAGGATTCATCAGTAGGAGAATAAAAGAAGCAAAGGTGATGAGTGACTGACCCTGAAAGCAAGATGAAAAAGTGTGTGTTCCTTAAATGCCTTGAGGGTCATATTTAACACTCTGTTCAAAGACCCAACAATAAAAATTCAAAGTTGTTTTCACCCAAAAATTACTCTTCTATACAACCTCTATGCTCCTGAAAGACTAAATTATCATTGGCCTAGATATTTACCCAAGAAAACTACCCATTATATAAATACTTGTAAAGGAATATTCATGCCAGCTTTACTTGTAATAGCCCAAACCTGGAAACCACCTAAATAAACATCAACAGGTGAGTGGGTAAACCATTTATGATAAATCCATAAGACGGAATACCACTCAACAATAAAAAGGACCAAACTTTTGATATATGCCCCCAAAAGGATGAGCCTTAAAATCATATGTAGCAGGAAACCCCACAGAATGGGAGAAAATATTTGCAAATCACGTATCTGCTAAGGATCTAGTATCATGGGGTGCCTGGGTGGCTGAGTGGGTTAGGCCTCTGCCTTCAGCTCAAGTCATGATCACAGGGTCCTGGGATTGAGCCCCGCATCCAGCTCTCTGCTTGGTGGGAAGCCTGCTTCCCCCTTCTCTCTGCCTGCTTCTCTGACTACTTGTGATCTCTCTTTGTCAAATAAATAAATAAAATCTTAAAAAAAAAAACAATGATCTAGTATCCAGACTTTATAAAGGACCCTTACAATTTCACAAAAAAGATAAACAACTAAATTTAAAAATGGACAAAGGACTTGAAGACATAGTCCTCTGGAGGAGATATACAAATTGTCTTGTTACACATGAAAGGACGCTCCACATCATCAGTCATTATGGAAATACAAATCAAAATCACAATGACAAACCCACTAGGATGTCCACAATTTAAAATAAAAGAAAAGAAAAGAAAAGAACAAGTGTTGGCAAGGTTGTGGAGAAATAAGAACACTTTATTCGTTGGTGATGGGAATAGAAAATGGTGCAGCTACTTTGGGAAAGACTTTGAAGGTTACTCAATAAATTAAACACAGAATTACCATATGACTCAGCAATTCCACTCCCAGATATATACCCCAAAGAATTAAAAACAGATGTCCAAACAAAAACATATACATAAATGTTCAGAGCAGAACTATTCACAGTAGTTGAAAAGTAGGAAAAACCCAAATCCACCAACCAATGAATGGATAAAAGTTATCTGTCCAGACAATGGAATATTATTCAGCAATAAAAAGGAATGAAGTACTAATACAGGCTATAACATGGGTTAACATTAACTTTATGCTAGGGGGTGCCTGCGTGGCTCAGCTGGTTAAGTAACCAACTCTTGATTTCAGCTCAGGTCATGATCTCAGGGTCCTGAGATTAAACCCCAAGTTGGGCTCTGGGCTCAGAGGAGACGCTGCTTTAAGATTCTCTCTCCCTTTGCCTTCCTCTCTCTCACACAAGTAAGTAAATAAATCTTTTTTTTAAAAATGCTAAGAGGAAGAAATCTTGATGCAAAAGTCCACATACAGTATGGTCCTATTTATAGGAAATGTCCAGGATAGGCAAATCCACAGAGATAGAAAACAGATTAGTCATGGCCAGGGGTCTGGGGGGAGGAGGGAATGGTGAATAACTGCTTAATGGGGACAGGGTTTCCTTTTGGGGTGATGCAAATGCTCTGGAGCTAGATAGTGGTAATGGTTGCACAACCTTGTGAATATACTAAGTACCACTGAACTACACTTTAAAATAGCTAAAATGGGGGTTCCTGGCTGGCTCAGTCGGTAGGCCATATGACTCTCAGGGTCGTGAGCTCAAACCCCACGTTGGTCATGAAGATTACTTTTAAAAAATAAATTTGAAAAATAAAACAGCTAAAATGGTCAATGTTACGCTATGTGTATTTTGTCACAAGTTAAAAATATATATATTTCCCAAAAAAAATCATTATGTTGAATGAAAGAAACCAGGCCAAAAAAAAAAAAAAAAAACTCCACAAAAAACAAACAAACAAAAAACCACCACACCAACAACTATGATTCCATTTGTATAAAACTCTAGAAAATGCAAAAACTCAAGTTACAGTGATGGAAAGCAGATCAATAGCTACCTGGGAAGAAAGAGGGTTAAGGGAAAGAGCAAAGGATAAATCATAAAAGGCTTAGGGATGCCTAGATTGCTCAGTGGGTGAAGCCTCTGCCTTCAGCTCAGGTCATGATCTCAGGGTCCTGGGATCGAGGCCCGCATCAGGCTCTCTGCTCAGCTGGGATCCAGCCCCTCATGAGGCTCTCTTGCTCAGTGGGGAGCCTCCTTCCCTCTCTCTCTGCCTGCCTCTCTGCCCATTTGTGATCTGTTTGTCAAATAAATAAATAAAATCTTTAAAAAATAATAAAAGGCATAAAGAAAATTTCAGGGGTAATAAAAATGTTAACCATCTTGATTATTTGAACATGAACAGCTTTAAACATGTACAGCTTAGTGTATTTCAATTATACCTCAATAAAACTGAAAAAAGACAAAAAAATGTTTTCAAAATTATCACTGGACCTCTGAATTCTTAGACTTATTAAATTTGTATCTAAAATACACTGAGAAACTCACTGCTTAAAGGATCTTTACCGTAAACCCGTTCACAGGTCAAAAGCAAACAATCCTCTACTTACTGACTCTATTAAGTCCTGTTTCTACACACGATGGTGTCTTAAAGCAAAAGGACACCTGTGACCACGTCAACTAAGACCATTCACCATATGTCTGCTGGAGACTGGGAGCTTGATGTTGCCATGTTTCTAGTCAGGAATTCTTGCTATTTATAGGATCCTAGCATACTTAAATCATTGCTGAGTCCCATTTTTTTGAATTGGTTTAAAAATGGTGTGGTAGGGGCACCTGGGTGGCTCAGTGGGTTAAAGCCTCTGCCTTCGGCTCAGGTCATGATCTCAGGGTCCTGGGATCGAGCCCCGCATCGGGCTCTCTGCTCAGCAGGGAGCCTGCTTCCTCTCTCTCTCTCTCTCTACCTGCCTCTCCGACTACTCGTGATCTCTGTCAAATAGATAAATAAAATCTTAAAAATAAATAAATAAATAAAAACGGTGTGGTAGAGCTTGGCAGACGCTCTCTTTGCAAATCAAATTGTCCTATCTGTTATGACTTTAGCACATGCTGAGAGGACTGTGTTTATATACTCCCTGTGAGCATCAGATTCAGGTCTTGCCTAACACGCATAACAAGCAGAGTGAGACTGCGAATCAAACGCAGCGTCCAGCTTGCTAATGGAATTTAAATTGGGATATGGATTTCACTTTAAAGGCGCACTTGAAGCTATGAGGAAAAAACAAGGGAAAAAGAAACAGGAAAGTATGTTTTTAATTGGAATGTTTAGTTTATCTCAAATTCAATTAGACACCCTTCAGATTAATTTCAGCAAAGTCCTTCTATAATATTTTCTTTGTAAGTGATGGGTTTTCCATAAATCATTTTGAGGACACGGCTCTTTACATAGAGAGGATATGATCACCGTAATTTACCGAGCATTCTCTCATCCCAGCCTCATGCCACCGGTTGTTTCGTAAATATTACTTTTCTTAGTTTTGTTGAGTCCTGGTCAGTTTCTGGGTTGATTTCCTCACTTGTAAAATGAGGAGAATAACAGCACCTACCTCGTAGGATTATAGACGGATTAAATGACTAAATGGACTAAGCATACAGAAGGTGCTTAGAATAGTAGGTGGCACCCAAGAAGCGCTCAATGAATATGAGTAGTTACTCACTTTATTATTGTTCCCTTTTACAGATGAGAACACGGAGGCTCAGTGTTAGTTAGTTGTGGCAAAGCTGACTCTAGAACATTGAGCAGGCTTGCTTTTGGTTCTTTTCACCACTCCACACCACTCTCCCCACCCATACATATTTTGTGCATGAAAATAAGAGTACCAATCTGGAAGAGGCAAAAATAGCTCTGTGATTTAAAACTAAAAAGCATGAACAAACTGGTAGTCACAGACCCACTCCAGGACTCACCCCGTTTAGGCTCCTGGGCAAGTCATCGGTCATTTTTAAAGTCAGCTTCATATGGTGATCTTGAAAAGGAGGATAAAAGTTTTCTGCAAAGAGTGGACTTGGCTTCGAGAGGACGCCTGAGACATCGTGTGAGCGAAAATTACATCAGCGCCCGTTCGTGCCGTTAGCATGAAAAGGGATTTATACTCACTCTGTATGGACATTAAGAAGTGCTGGAGCCTGTGACAAAATGCCTGCGTGGAGGTTAAGTGGGAAGTGAGGTTCCTACAGGTCAGGTTCCTAGCAAGTCAGGATTAGGAAAACCCAGAGTCTCCAGGTAATACCTGAGGGCGGGTCCAATGCACACATATTTACAAGGCCAACTGTTTTAGACTATACACCCAAACGAATCCATTCCAAAGCCACATTTATTTATCATTTCAGTTCCACCTTTTATTGAAGGGGACTTTTTAAAAATATGGTCAAATTAAAAGATAAAACCATGAGGGGCGCTTGGCTGGCTCAGTCTGTAGAGCACACGATTCTCAATCTTGGGGTCATGAGTCCACGCTCACATAGGACGTAGAGCTTAAAAAGATAAATAAAATATATATATTTTTAAAAAGATAAATCCACGCGGTAAAAGTTTGTTGGGAAACAGTATATTCCGAGGGTTTCACAGTATTTCTCACAGACAGTTTACTAATCACAAAGAGAAAAATGTCCCGTTACAATGGAGAGGTCTGGAGGTGACCTCGTTAACCAAGATCAAACTTAAGGGAACACACAGCACCCACTGCAGATCCTGCCCAAAATGCTTAACCGAAATCTGGTCATGAGGAAAGAATACACACATCCAGATCAAGGCTCATTCTGTAAGACAGCTAGCCTGACATCTTCTGTCGTGAAGAACAGAAAAAAGGTGGGTACAGTTGCTAACTTTATTTATTTATGTATGTATTTATTTATGTATTTATTTATTTTTAAAAGAGATTTATTTATGTTTTTTAAAAAGTTATTCATTTATTTGACAGAGAGAGACTGGCGAGAGAGGGAACACAAGCAGGGGGAGTGGGAGGGGGCATGGGAGAGGGAGAAGCAGGCTTCCCACCCAGCAGGAAGCCCGACACAGGGATCCCAAGACCCGAGGATCATGGCCTAAGCCAAAGGCAGATGCTTAATGACTGAGCCACCCAGGGGCCCCTAAAAAGGCATTTTTAAACAAATGCACTTGTGAGTCTGAGCCAGGGGGTTTTAAAAAGAGCAATTGGGAGACATTTTTCTGACAAATGGAAAAGTTAAAAATCTAGTGCTCATTGGATAAAAATTATTTAAGATCAATTTTCTGCAAATAATAGAACCACAGTTATGCAACTTATTTTCAAATAGTTCAGGAACCAAAAAAAAAAAAAAAGGTGCTGCCCGGCTTGTTTGGCAGGATGGAACAGGGCATGAGATGATCTGAAGAACCCAGTCTACGGTCACGTGCAGAAAAACCGACAGGCTGGGGGAAGGGGGTAATGGAGAGGCGATGACATACCTAAGGATGTTATTCAAGTCCCTTTGGGGGATCTGAGCAGACTAGAATCAGTTGATAAATGGAGAATTTATGAATGTTCTCCATTTCTCTCTTCCCCACCTTCAGCCACACAAAAGGGAAACCTAGCAGAAAACTCAATAGGTCAGGATTCCTTTTCCAACCTACTACTACCCTTGCTGTGTGACCTTGAATAACTCACTTGACTTCTCTGATGCTCACTTGCCTTACTTAGAAAAACAGGAAGGCTGGGCTAAAGCAGCCCTCAGATGCCTTCGAGACCCAAAGTCTAAGATGCAAATGGGCAGTTCTGTCTTAAAGATGGTATACTGCCAATATGAAATGTCTATTCCTAGTTTTGTTTTTTAAAAATAGAAAGTTTTCGGGATGGCTGGGTGGCTCAGTTGGCTAAGCCGCTGCCTTCAGCTCAGGTCATGATCTCAGGGTCCTGGAATTGAGTCCCACATGGGTCTCCTTGCTCAGCAGGGAGTCTGCTTCTCTCTCTGCCTCTGCCCACCACTCTGCCTGCTTGTGCTCTCTCTCTCTCTCTCTCTGCTCTCTCTGACAAATAAATAAATAAAAATCTTTTAAAAATAAGCAAATAAATAAATAATAAAAATAGAAAGTTTTCTTTTCTCTGATAACAAAATTTCCATAAGAGACTCTTAATCTCAGGAAACAATCTGACGGTTGCTGGAGTAGAAGGGGGTAGGAGGGATGGGGTGGCTGGGTGATGGACACTGGGGAGGGCATGTGCTACAGTGAGAGCTGTGAATTGTGTAAGACTGAGGAGTCACAGACCCGTATCCCTGAAACAAATATTATATGTTAATAAAAACAATTATTTAATTGATTAATATTTACTCACTGAAAAAAAGTAGAAATTATTTTTTTTTAAAAAACCCTATAATTGGATCACCTAGAGCCAGAACTACTGTTAGGATCTATTTGTTCTTTAGATGCTTTTCCAGGATTGCGGGCACCCACACAAACAGACACACCTACGTTCTTTTTTTTTTTTAAATGTCAGATTCCTTGTACACACGCTGCTTGTCATTTTTAGTTAACAATACTGTAGGCCATATTATTTTATATTCCATATTTTTAATAAAATATAAGGTAACAGAATTACATGCACACAATTTGTTTTCCCAACTGGAAAACTTTCACATGGTTTCTAATTTCTTGCTCTTGCAGACAAGGCTGCAGTAACTATCCTTATGTTCGTCTTCATTATGTATTTACCTCAAAGTCTACAAAGCAAGACTTAGTCTACTGATCCAGACACAACTCCTTCCCTTTCTGTGCAGAAGGTTAAAAAAATCTCTTTTCAAGGTCCAGATAAAGGCTCTCCTAACAGCAGTCCATGGGTGACACGGCCAGTCCCGGGGACGCAGGGCACGGAGGAGACCCAGTCCGTGGGAGGGTCTGGAAACAACAGTTGGTCTCTTCAAGGCCACACAGAAACCTGAGGCTCAGCTTTTGGACACCCATGATCGCCTCGCGAAGTGTTTTTCAGACCGCGAGGTGGGACGGACTGACGGCCCCGCAGGGTGGCGACGGAGTCCGGGCGGCCCCGCCCCAAAGGACACTGGCAGGTCCTGTTTACGGTTTGTGCTTCTGAAAACAATACCATCACCAGACACTGTCCCACCAAACCGTGCTGAACACAATGCAACTTAGATGAAAATTACTGCATCTGCCTCCTGCCTTGAAAACTCTTACCTGCAGACTCTAGCAGTCACTTCAACCTTCCTAAGTAATTAACATTCTCAAATAATTTGATTTTCCTTTTAAAATTTTCTAGTGATCAGCAAACAGTATAAAATATTTGTCTTTTCACTGACGTCTCTATTTTTCTGACTTAAAATTGTAACACTGATCCAAATACACTTTGCAAATGTTACAGGAAGCATTGAGCTCTGTTTTATAATTATTGTTGTTTTTATAATTATTGCTGTTGTATAATTATTGTTGTTTTCATGTGTGCACAGTCTCACAATCATATACCTATACCCATGGCTAAAATGTAACTGATACGGGATATATTCTGTTATCAGATGAATAGGAGAGGGGAAGCATTCCACATGGATGAAAATTCAGCAATATTCCTGGAGATTCACATAATTTTATTCTCGGAAGAGCCTGCCATTGATCATTTCCAATCCCTGGAGAGGCTGGATTAAGAAGGTTAATTGGCTTGTCCAGGTCACTCACTCCCAGTCCAGGGTTTTCTGACCTTCAATGTCAGAAACCCCAGAATTAATGTAGATAGAGCAAAGACGTGCATTTTACACTCTGCAACACCAGGCAGATCCTAGATCATTTTATTCATTAACAAACTCAAAGTAAACTAGAAGAAGTAACTCAGTGAAATTAAAACACCTTCAGAATACAGGATAGCTTACCTTGCCTACTCCTCCAGCTTCATGATGTTGGAGTGTAGAGGCAGATCTAATAAGAGCCAAAAACGTATTTGGGAAACAACCTAGAAACAAGCTGCAAAACCAGGGAAGTATTTAAGATGTCCGGCCTGCGGTGAGTGGAGGTTTCCAGGTTGGGGCTGGAAAGGCAAGTGGTAACTGACAGCTGATGGGTCATTACTGGGATCACGAGAAAGCAGTTGCATAGAAAGGGCAGGAGCAAACGGTCCTGATTCATCCTTA
Source organism: Taxidea taxus jeffersonii (assembly GCA_003697995.1). NCBI lineage: Eukaryota > Metazoa > Chordata > Mammalia > Carnivora > Mustelidae > Taxidea > Taxidea taxus. The sequence continues at coordinate 12,125 of RCUC01107072.1, forward strand.
AAGCCAGTACCCCCATTAAAGAAGGGAAACGTGGCGTGAAGACGACCTTCATGGGTCTTCATCACAGCCACCCTTAAACACATGCATGACCCCCAGCCTCTTGTTTCTGAACACATGGAAAGACTGACTGGCCAAACGGAACTGTAAGTTATTAACACATCCCCATGCAAGCTGTTTAGTGGCTCCTTTTGCTCATAAAGTACATTCACATCAATAGATGTGCTGTCAGAGAGCTGGAAAAGTTGCCTTGTAAACCATCAGGGGACTTATTTATAAAATCCAGCAGGAACGGCAGAAAAGAGGAAGATCAATTTACTTGGCTGTAACTTCTGCCACTGTAAAGACTTTATCATATCAGATGGATATGTGTGTCATATCCAAAATACTGGGGGTGGGGGGCCCTTCCCTTTCACCTCCTCCTCAAACAGCTGGCCGTGCTGACTGGCACCCAAATTTGCTGTCTGTAAATGCTGAAGACTGAAACCTTAGTTGGGTGGAATTTAAATGACCACCCACTGAGCCAGGCAAAATATCAGCCCACCACCAATGCCCCGTAGGTGGTGGTGTTGGAAGCCAAAGTCACATTCCTGATTCAAAAATGTGCCTTTTTAATTAAAGTTAGGATTTCCCAGTCTTCCCCCTGGTGGGAATAAGCAATAGTAGGCTTCAGTATATGGCACATTTCAGGCAAGATCCAGCCAGATTCATTAACCAGAAAGGGAACTGCCATGTGCTCCCTTCTACAAGCCACTATTTACCATCTTTGCCCTGATTCTGAAATATGGATCACTTCACTTTCTGCAAAACTTTCAATGTAATATTCTAAACACAGCTACCAGTCACTCACACCAGCTGTGGATCCACAGCAACTTTCCCTATTAAAATATACAAGATCATATCAGTCAGACCATCCTAAACAAGAAAAGTACTGTGTGGCAGGAAATAAAAATCAGATTAAGTGGAATTTTGTGACACAGGAGACCCCTTTAAGCTTCTATCTGGCAGGGGAACCAGGGTAGAGGAAGGGTGAGGGGTGCCCTGTCCCCCAATATCTCTCTGGAGTTTTAAGTCCACTTTCTCAAGCTTCTTCCATTCTTGCTTTCCGTGTGTAGTGTAGTCCATGTTAATTCTATCCCTGGGTTAGACCCCACTTCCTAACATTTTTTAGATTCTTGTTTATCAGTGCTGTGAATTGAGCTATCTTGGTTTGTTTACTTAAGGATTAGCTGTTATGGGCAGGGCAGAAATATTAGTTTAACTGGAATCAAGAAACCTGCAGCCACAAGAAAAATAAATCAGAGAAAGAGAGAGAAACTAGAAAATGTAGGGTCATTTCACTGTGAGTCAATCTTGGTGGGGTTTTTCTCCCTGCTGATTATAAGGACAGGCAAAGAGATCGTAACAGTTCAGAATTCACATTCCAACAGACAGATCTGGGCTTTTAAAATTATTAACTTGACAAACTGCTAAGAAGGTAAAAAAAGAATAAGTGGATAGAAGAACAAAATGGGTGATAATTTTTCTCTCTCCCCCACCCCCACAGCACTGGCATTATTAAGCTCTGTGTTCTCCATACGTATACCCACTTACCATGAATAATGGGAATAATGTACTACCTTTCATAATACTGATCTCTGGCAATTTGAAAAAACCTCATAACTGGATGGCTATACTTGTGATCTACCACAAACAGCCCTAAAGGAAAATTTTTTACGAAAAAAAAAATACCTTTCTAGGGAAGCAAAGAAGCTTTTCAGAATGCTAAGAACCCACTCTCTCTCTCTCCTTCCCTGTTTTGGGTAAAAACTTAATCCTCTCAGATGTTTTCTCCTGCTGAATACTTGTCTTACTGTGCAGTTTAAGATTGTGTTCAAAATTTTCAAAATTCCTTCTACAAGTGTATCCTTGTTTTCCCTAAAAATGGACTCAAACTGATGTTAGAAACTGGCACAAATATTAGAAATTCCATCCTCTTTTCAGAAAAGGACCAAGTATGAGTCCGTTTGAAAACAGTCAGCCAGGGTCCTAAAGCAATGCAGAAGACCACAACCTTAAGAAATCAAAGCTGGGTTTAGATCCTCCTAAGTCACGAACACGTGCAGGTGACACTCTCTATCAAATTCCAAACCAAACCTTTTCTATTTTTATAATTGATTTTTATTCATCGCTTATCCAAATAATCTGAAAGGAAACGAAATAACTTACCTATAGTCAAATGTACAATCTGATGTCATGCATTAGGTACTAATATTTTGCTCCAAGTCAAATAATTTAGGCAAATCGCTTATGCGTTCACCTTACAAAAGGTGTGTTTGTGCTTCTTTGGTTAATTTTTAGCATGATTAGTGACACTTTATATTACATCTGACAACTCATTTCAATATTTCACAAAGAATTGATGGACTTTATTTCCATTTGGAAGAAAGTTTTAAAATTTACAACCTAATTTTTTTTTTTTAACAACCTAAAGTTTCATGTCTGCTGTCCATCAGGGTTAATAGATAACTTCTCATGAGTCAAGAATTAGGTTTGATTTGAAAGCACAAAATTAAAACATAAACTACTTTTGGAAATAAAATATTTTGAATGTTTAAGGAGGTAAGTCCTTATAAAACATTCACCAAAACACTTCAGTCAGCGTTGTCTTACTTCTGCTAATATGGCAAGTATATATATTTTAAGTCATCGGATTATTCTGATTTCCCAAGCTCATCCTAAGTCTCCTCTGAAGTTATCATTTATATTTTTTATTGCCCGCATGGGTTACACAATGATTTACATCTTACCCAATGATATCTTCACACTGGCCAACTCGGAGAATACAAATTTAAAACAAAGATCTTGCAAGATACAAGTTCTAGGTCTAAACGCAGCTGATAATCTTTACAGGTGATGCCAATATTGGCCAGGAGTCAGGGGTTAATATGAGCAGAAAGGTCATGGGCGATTCTTGACTGAAACTAAGAACGCAGTAATAAAAAAACTAAGTACACCAGAGTAGAACAAAAGTACTGTACCAGAATGAGCAGTTGAGGCACTCTTCCTGAGTACCGAGACTGGCTTCCATGAAACAAATATCAAAATCAGTCTCATTATCCGTCGTCCTACTTCATGTGTTTAGCTACTTAAATGTAGTATACGGCAGTTCTCCCAGACCAAATATGACACACGTAAGTAGGAAGAGGCTTTTATTACGATCACGACTATTACTTTATCATAGTCCTTGACTTTCTCTAAAATGCAAGCCGATATAAATGAAAACCATTAACACGGATATTAAGAAGCAAAAACAATTCTTGTAATCCTCAAACATTACGCACAGGAAAAAGATTGATATCTCCATCATTTCTGAAAGAGTTCAAAACTTCTCCTCTTACGAATTACATAATGACCTCACTAAAATAGCTAGAAGAAACAAAGGTTCCCCCAATAAAATGTCTTTAATATGCAATCCACTAGAGAATTTTATCCAAAGCTCTAGCTCACAACATTTTCAATCAAGATGTGGGCGCTTGATTTTGTGGCTGAGGGCAATCTCCCCACCAGGTTTTCTCAAAGATGGCTGATGCAAACAGCACCTCAAAACTACATTAAAAATGGTTGCTCAGATTGAATTATGCAAACGTAGTTGCAAAATAACCTGCTCAAGTTTCAGCGCATTTAAGATGGACCTGCAAAGCATTTGCCATGTTCCGCCTGGTTCCAGTGGAATTTCAGCGGGGTTCTGAGGGGAGCGAGCCCCAAATCATCCTCATAAAGAACGTTTTTGAAATGTAAGTGCACAAACATCCAATTCCATGGGCACGATCACCGACCGGCCTTCAACCTGTCCTCTGAACACTGATCTGTCACCAATGAAAAACAAGCAGATCCATCAAGCAGTTCTTGAAGTCTCCATCCTGGGCTCTTAGCAGAAGGGGGCATCTTTGAAAGGTTCTTAGCTACTAAAGTAAGATATTCCAGAGATAGAATTTTCACAAAATGGGTTAACAGGGTAAATCAGACACCTATCTACAAAGATGTTTCTGTGAACATAAAATTCCTAGCTTTTTCTGAATTAAAAGTAAATGCTAGGAAAATGCATGGTGATTACAGTATCAAAGCAAACTCAATAAATTTAATGGGTAGCCTAATCTCAAGCCACAGAGCGCTGGCTCGATAGCACATTAGATGTTTTCCAATTAATAATTGGTCAATTAGTTTTTTTTTT
>RCUC01107074.1:0-35701 GCA_003697995.1 Taxidea taxus jeffersonii
GCACTGACCTTAGAGAAACATTAATGCAAAGCAGGAGGAGGAAATCTGATTGTAAACAGTAGCTTTCTTCCTTTACGTCTGCATTTTGGGCTTCTGTTTCCTGCTGCTGCCAGTTATAAGCTCCTGATGACTAATGGCAATAAATTCCGACATACTGAAGAAGTGAAGACTTATTTTCTGATTTTCCTGGTAGCATTTTCCATCCGGTCAGCAACCCACCCACCCACCCCCCATCCACTGGCCTTTAAAAAAAAAATTATTTATTTATTTACCTTTATCTTTTAGAGTGCATATGTAAACATGTATGCACAAAGGGGGTGGGGAAGAGCATGGGATGGGGAGAAATCATCTTTTTTTTTTTTTTAAGATTTTATTTATTTATTTGACAGGGAGAGGAAGAGAAAGCACAAAACAGGGGGAACAGCAGAGGGAAAGGGAGAAGCAGGCTCTCTGCTGAGCAGGGAGCCCAATGAGGGGCTCGATCCCAGTGTCCTGGGATCATGACCTGAGCCAAAGGCAGATGCTTAACCAGCTGAGCCACCCAGACACCCAAGCCACTCAGGAGCCCCAAAAGAGATCATCTTAAGGAGGTTTCATGCCCGGCATAGAGCCTGCAGGGCTGAGTCTCAGCACCCTGAGGCCATGAGCTAAGCTGAAATCAAGAGTTGGAAGCTTACACGACTGAGCCACCCAGGCACCCCTATTTATTTCAGCAGTCTCTACACCCAAAATGGGCCTTGACCCCGAGACCAAGAAGGGCCTGCTCCTCTGACCAGCCAGGATGGTGGCTCTGCAGAGGGTGCCCTGCAAACCGCTGTCTGAATCAACGGGGGGCTACTAAGCTGGAGAACAGAAACTGTTCTTTTCAAGCTTCTGACACAGTCTGAGATATAACAGCTATGTGGGTTTTAATGGAAACCCTGAGGATCAAATCGTCAGGAGTGTGTCAGTGGACAGTGACCTCTTGGCATGCACACTCAAGTTCAGCTGCTGCATTGCCCTCAGCAGATTGTAAGCTCTTTGTGATAGGGTTGTTGATTCACTTTTTCTTTCTTTCTCTCTGCTTACCTTCTCTTCGTCATCCCTGTTTTTTGTTTTTTTGTTTTTGTTTTTTCTCTTTCCTTCTTTGAATAATCATCCCTCAGGCAAGAGTTAAGAAGTGTCTCTTTCTATTTATTGCGGTTATTGTGGTTATTATTTGCCCCTTTCCTTTCTGCACAAGTAGTTTCTCTCCCACAGCATTCCTTAATGAATTCTCCTGTTCTGGAAACATTCACTCCATAGCTCTGGGCATATTTCACTAAGGCAAGGTGGAAAATCATTGATCCTTGTTATCAGTTAATGACCCAGAGCTGGTTGTTGTGGGAATAAGTATTAAATAGAACAATCTGCTATATTTCTCTTTGCAACTCTACTCCCATATTTAAATGTCTCAGAGATTCTTAGTACCAGAAATTATAATGAAATGTATGAAATACCTGACTTCAAAGAACTCGGATTTTACAAATTGAGGAAACTGAAGTTCCAAAAGATAATAAGTGTTTAAAAGTGAATAGAATATTGGTGTAATTCATGACTGTGTTGCAGTTTCATGCCAGCGAGCCAGGCTCAGCAAATACTTTCATGTTTTTGCCCCCTTCACACTGGTGTCAGTGTGTTTCAGGGGGTCAGTAATGATGAAGGTAATCAGAATCTTGCTTCTCCCTCAGCCTGGCTGGTGGTAGAGACTGGTGGTGGCTGAGGTAAGTGACCTCTTATCTCAACCATCCTGGTCACTTCTTTTCCCCCGATCCAGCTTTTCCCACTTCATTGATCAAATATGCAAACACTGATATTTTTAATCCAAGGAGAAGCAACGAGATTGAGAAGACCACATTATATCACAGAAATATATCACAGTGGCAGACTCCACTGGAAGAAACTTCTACCCTCAGGTGAAAAAAATAATCTAGTGGATACAGAAATCATTAAATTTTTAAAAAGATTTTATTTATTTGTTTGACAGAAATCACAAGTAGGCAGAGAGGCAGGCAGAGAGAGGGGGAACCAGGCTACCCGCTGACCAGAGAGCCCAAAGTGGGGCTCAATCCCAGGACCCAGAGATCATGACCTGAGCCAAAGGCAGAGGCTTAACCCACTGAGCCACCCAGACATCCCCCCAAATCATTAATTTAAATGTATCTGTTTAAGCTTGCAACAAATGTCTTCTGAACTATAAATTTAAAATTGTGAATATCATTTCTAGATCAGATTTTGCTAAAATCTCTCCAAAAATGCATTGTAGAATCACCTAGAAAGTAGTTAATATATACTTGTTAACTGGAAGCTTTAGGGACTGTGAACCCATTAACTAAAGATTTCTTTTCTAACAACTATCTAAAGTAGTATTCTCTACAAAGTAAAGGTTGCATTTATTTTGAAACATAAAAATGAAGCCACCATGGGCACCTGGGTGGCTCAGTGGGTTAGAGCCTCTGCCTTCGGCTCAGGTCATGATCCCAGGGTCCTAGGATCGAGTGCCGCTTCCTCCTCTCTCTCTGCCTGCCTCTCTGCCTACTTGTGATCTCTCTATCAAATAAATAACTAAATTAAATTTTTTAAAAAATGAAGCCACCATAGTGGCATCAATTAATCAAGAGATAACTGTTGGGTTATTGGATAAAACAGGCATTTCTAATTTATCAATAATGAGGAGATACCCCACCACACATTAAGTTCAGAATAATTTTTTTGGTAAGGTCCAAGTTCATCTTCTCTCATATATCCCATAATATACAAATATCATGATCATATTGCATCTTTTATTGCATTATTACTAGTTTTGTGTTAATTTGATTAATGATAGTTGGCATAATGATAAATGAGAAAGGATTTATTAAATCACCAAACAGAGGCACAATTAAGCTGTTAGGATAACTGAAATAAGTAACCTGATTCTTTACTTATGTTTGGCTGACTGATTCCACTCAGCCAAGTAACCCACCCTAGGAACATCTATATCAGACATTGGGGAATAGGGAGCATCATGTGACATAGAAGCCCCCCCCCAATTTTGTGGGCCATGACCCATTCCTGGAGCCTCAGTCTATGTAGTTCTTACTCTTCTAAAGCCCAATTTTGTTCTTTTTTCTGCATTCATCCATCTTTTTCATTGTAGAACAAAGATTATTTCCTTGTTTCCTTTCCACAATCTTCTCCCCTGTCCCAGCTTCCTTGGGCCTGTCCTGTGCAATAATGCCCATCATTGCCCAATCCCACCCAAAGGGTAATCATACATATACTTTTTCTCTGCCCTGTGCTTTCTTCCTCTTTGTGCTGAGTGACTGTAGGACTGGGTGAGGCCTCAATACCCATAATGGCCTGTAGCAACAGCAACGAGTCCAGGGAGTCCAGGGAGCTGCAATTCAGTCCCTCTCTCAGATTTCCTAGTCCTGTCCAGTTATTGGAACAGCCTGCTATTGCTCTCAGAACTCTCTGAAGACACTATTTCCAATTACCACCTAATGGAAAATACCATCTTTCCTACTCTTCATGACTGATAGGTCTGAATATATTCTCTCTCTACTAGCTGGACCTTCATCCAACATCCTGCCCTAATGACAGATCAAGGTGCCGCTCACTTTGGCTACTTGACTATTACTAACAGGCTCTTTCCAGGATACTTTGTGGATCATGTTTGTAAAGGCCATTAGTCTATAGAATTGCAGATATTCTTTAAATAATAAACACATGTGTGTTATTAATTATATCAAACTAACCTTTATCCTTTGAAAGCTAAATAGTCCCCATGACATAGCTGTTGTATCAACAGACATTCAACCTCAATATTTGCTCAGCTTCTTAAATTAACTGTGCATTGATCTGGTAAAGTGTTGAAATCACAATTTTATGATTTTTTAAAATTAGCTCATCAGTATGTGGATGTGAAGGAAAAAATAATGGAGAATATGCTATTGTAAAAACCATTCTGGTGAGTATCTTTTATTCTTTTTTTTAAGGTATACTACATGATTATGAAAGAACTGTGAGACCCAAACAAGATAACAGGTTAGTGCATATAAACTATCAAAATGAGATTTTGAGAAATTAAATTTCTATGGTCATTTACTTTGTATAAGTTACAAAGCTGGGATAAGACCTTAACAGCTGTTTGACAATGGCATGTAAATAAATTTCAAATTTGATTAAATAGCTATTTTAGAGACATCAATCTGATTGTAGAGCTTAAAGAAGATATGCCTTGTAGTATATTCTAGATGAGAGTAAAGGCCAACAGTACTATGCCAAAACCCAAAACATAAGGAATGCCGAGGTGCAGGGCACAGTCATTTACTTGCCAATGCCACCACAAAATATGTGTGTGCAGGACAGAGACAAAATTTTAGATCTCTTGTCCTCTAGTACAGTCCTTTGCAATAAACACATTTTGAAAAGGGGGTGCTTAAAACATTGCTTTGATTTATTTTAAAAAAGATAAATTAACAACCCATATCCTCACCCTAATAACACTCAGTGATTTGATATGTGTATACCTCTATCCCACCCGTTACATAAAGAATCATCCACAAATTAAGGTACACCTGTCATCTGCCCATTAGTGAATCATCACTGCATTAAGAACCTTTCAATACCCAATCTTTCTAATGTCATTAGACAACCTTGACCTTCGATTTCTTGCAATGTGAATAATATTGCATCATATCTACACAGAACAGTGTAATCATCTTTTCTATTTGTGGCACTAAGACAGTCAACAGTATTTGATACAATCAGCATGTGTCTTGATACGGAAGGCACATGGTGACAAGCCTAACTGAATGTAGTTATTCGGCTGTCATGAAATGCACCTTATGGTGATAAACTTCCACCATAAAATTGGAAGACTATCACATAAACATGTTTCACAAAGAAATACACTAGCAGAATTCACTGCCGGGTTATTGTTGGAAAACAGTGTTCTATTTATTGTGCTGCGATTTTTACAGTATGTGTCAGTGTTTGGGGTGCTCATTACATTTTACAATGAAGTAATTACTGGGTGGTGATTTCTTTATTCTGGACAACAATTCTACCTAATTAGTGAACAATAAATTGAAGTGGTTAGATTAGGGAAATCTGAATGGACATAGCAGGATAGGCTGATTTTCAGTCTGTGGGAAGCATTGTGTTGTTTTAAATTTAGACTCTCAAACCAGATGCACATTTTTTAACTTCATGGTAAATTATTTTTTCCTATCTGTCAGCCCTTTTTACCTCAATCTCTGCTTTTTTCTGTTTCTTTCTCTCTCTCTCTAATATCACTGCATTATTGATGAATAAAATAACATACTGATGGTTTGATAAAGTATCTGAGATATGCCATTGAAGCTGGGGATATAATCATCATATATACTCACATAACTCCTACACTGATGATCTACAACTTATTTAAAGGCATCTGTCCTTTAATTTTATTGTGACCCTGAGAGTAATACTCATATTCCACTGCCAGCTCTCCAGCTATGAAGGATAGAAGAAGGAGCTGCTCATGGAATCTGCATGCTAGGAAACCGGCCCCGCTGATTTTGCTGAGCAAAGGTCTTAAGATCTCATTTTCCCCTCACAGAGCTACGAACTGCCTCTATTTATCTGGCACCATTGTTATCACATATCCTGGCTATGTGATATGTTCAGTCTGTATGTTTTGTAGAGCCCATGCCTTGAAAAGTAGTCACAACCAATTTTGAATTTTATGTATAGAAAGGATGGATAAATGTTTATTTTTAAAGAGAATACTTAAAAAGAAAGAGAACCATAGCCAGATATGGGAAATCAAGTCCCATAGGAGTCAGACCCAACCATTCCCCTGGTGTCTGCGGGCAACATGACTGGGACTTCTGAATTCCCAGTAGCCTATCAGAGGGTAGCCCAAGATGCTAAGGTAAGATCTGCTGCTTTGGGGTTGAGGGAGCAAGTGAAGGGATCCTCAAAAAACTACAGAGAAGGAATCAAGGCTGGAATGGAGGTAAGGGGTAAGGAAAATAAGAAAAAGGAAAAGAATATAATAGGCAAGTAATAATTGAAAGAAGACCATGGTAGCAATAGTAATTCAGACAAAAATGGATTTTATTTTATTTTTTTTTTAAAGATTTTATTTATTTATTTGACAGACAGAGATCACAAGTAGGCAGAGAGGCAGGCAGAGAGAAAGAGGAGGAAGCAGGCTCCCTGCCCAGCAGAGAGCCCGATGCGGGGCTCGATCCCAGGACCCTGGGATCATGACCTGAGCCGAAGGCAGAGGCTTAACCCACTGAGCCACCCAGGCACCCCCAAAAATGGATTTTAAAGCAAAACAATTGCTATGAACAAAAAGGGGACACTCAATCATAATAAAAAGAGCAATTTACTGAGAATGTATTACAGTCATGTATATGAATCTCACAACACAGCCTTAAATATATATAAAACAAACACTGACATGGTTAGATGGAGAAAACAAAAAAGCTATAATCATTGTATGAGATGTTAACATTGGCCTATTGGAAAGAGGATGGAAAAAACTTCACATCTGATAAAATCTGGAGAGTTGATTGAAAGTGGGGGCAACCACTCCTCAGCTTGAGTTTGGTAGTCAGAAGGAAATGTAGCACCAGTGTTGCTAGACCAGCCAATCTTTCAAGAGAAATTGGAACCAGGGTTCTTAGGTAGAATCTTCTTGAAAGTGTGACAGTTTAAGACTCCAGCATCTTCGTGACACAGTGCAGGCAACACAAACTAGGTCCCCAGCCAGGGTCAGTACCTGAGTCGACTAATGTCTGCCTTCCTTTTCACAGTTTTTGAGGTTCGAATCTTTGTTTCTCTGTGGCTATGTCTCCAATGGTGTTTGAGGATTAAATGAGAAAAAATGTAAATTACATAAATTAATACATAAATTAATGATTACATAAATTAATGATTTATTTTTACAACTTATTTCATAGAATATTTTATACATACACACACACACATATTTGCATATGGTAGAAGTTTCTAGCAGGCCAGGGGAGAAAGTGATACTATATATGCCCTCTCCCCACTACCAGTCCCAGGCTGTCCTAAAGCAGGAAGTAAATTTTATTCATTTGTGCTCCTCCAGTGCCTACCTCATTAGTACATGAATGAAGAATGAGGAAATAAATAATTGGAATGACCTATGTTTATAATTCTACTTTTTTGGTTTTTTTTATTTTTATTTTTTATATTTAATTTTATTTTTTCAGTGTTCCAGGATTCATTGTTTATGCACACACCTAGTGCTCCACACAATATGTGCCCTCCTTAATACACACCATCAGGCTCACCCCCCACATCCCTTCCCTCCAAAACCCTCAGTGTGTTTCTCAGAGTCCACAGTCTCTCATGCTTCATCTCCCCTGCCGATTTCCCCCAATTCACTTTTCCTTCTTTCTCCTAATGTCCTCCATGTTATTCCTTATGCTCCACAAGTAAGTGAAACCATATGATAATTGACTCTCTCTGCTTGACTTATTTCACTCAGTATAATCTCCTCCAGTCCCGTCCATGTTGATACAAAAGTTGACATCCTTTCTGATGGCTGTGTAATATTCCACTGTATATATGGGCTACATATTCTTTATCCATTTGTGTGTTGACATTTACTCAGCACTTCCCAGTGTGTCAGACACTGCTTGCTTTTTTACATGTAATTTGTTGATTCCCACAACTACTACAATTATGTCCATTTTACAGATAAGGAAATCTAGTTTTAGAATAGGAGCAAAGTTAAATAACTCACTGAAGCTGGGATTTGGAAGTGATAAAGCCAGGATGGGACCATTTCTCATAAAAGCCTTGTACTACATCATGTATTTCACAAAGACCTCTCCAGTTAAGGAGACAGGAAGTGCCCACTGCATGAACATTATAATCTGCTCTTTATAATCTCAACTACTTAACCAATATTTTCAGTAAAACTCACTTTAAATTTGGCAAGTATTTATTGAGAGGGAACTGTTAAGTCTGGTACTGTGGATCTAACAGTGAACAAAGCAGAGAGAATTCCTGCCTTCATGGAACTCATATTCTAGGGGAGAAGGGAGAAAGAATAAATAGATAAATATGAATGATGACTATGAAACATAGATGAAAATCTATAAATGCATGTATAAAATATTTTTTAAGTACTTCTAGGAGCCTTGAATAACATAAACCCAAGTCAAAGGAAAGAGCATAACAGGGTGCTTTTTCAGCTATGATGGTAAGGAAACTGTTTCATGGAAATAGGAGAAATAGTTCCAGAGAGACAGAAAAGCAGATACAAAAACATAAGAAGGAGCATGCTTATTGGTTCAAGAACCAGGAGCAAGTGTGGGCAAGGAAAGTGAGCAGGCCAGATCCTGTAAGACCACCTAGGCCAGAGAAATGATTTCGAATTATTTTAGTGTGATGGAAAGTCACTGGAGGGTTGGAGTGTTGAGGGCAGGGAAATGACAAGATCTGATCCACATTTTGAAATCAACACTCTAGATGCTATGTAGAAATATGGAATAGGGAGTTAACATAGAGTTCTTTGCGTAGTTTGGGCTCACTGATGTGGCTCTGTTTTTCCTTTACCTATTAGTAAATTTGGGGAAAGCCTAGAAGTCAGAACACTATTAAGAAATCTTGGGCAAATCCCTTAAGCTCTCTAAACTTCTGGTTTTTCATCTATTATGTGGAGATAATACCTGCTCAGCCTTCCTCCACAATATTGTTGGATTAAATGAGAATAGTATAAATTAAAGGGGCATCTACTACATATAGGTAAGAGTAGTGCTTATTATTGAGATTATAGTGCTAGTGATTATAATAACAAAAAAGATTAAAAAATCTGACAATAAAGTAGACTTTTTAGTTTCACTGCATGCCCCATTTAGGTGAATAGAATGAATGCTGTACAATTAATAGTAGTAACTCCTTCTTTTATAGGAGTAGACTACTTCTGTATTACATTAACTCACAAATGCCTGCCTGGATTTTATTGACCTAGTCTGAATATATATATAAAAAAAATTTTTTTAAACCTCTGTTCCTGGGGTACCTGGGTGGCTCAGTGGGTTAAAGCCTCTGCCTTCGGCTCAGGTCATGATCCCAGGGTCCTGGGATGGAGCCCTGCGTTGGGCTCTCTGCTCTGCGGGGAGCTGCTTTCTCCTCTCTCTCTGCCTGCTTCTCTGCCTACTTGTGATCTCTGTCAAATAAATAAATAAAATCTTAAACAAAACAAAACAAAAAACCCTCTGTTTCTAAACTTTGAACACTTAGGATAAGATTCATCAGTTCACCTGTGCTATTTTTTCTACCAGTGGCCAATGTTTTGTTTTTTTTTTTTTTTCCTCTGACTGCTATTTTCACAGAAATCTGTTGCGAATGCTCTTGGCATCAGGTAGACGAGAGCAGAGGCCCTAGTAGTTGAATGGTGTTCTGGCTGCTGTTTCCATATGTAGCCAGTTTTATCTGAGAAGCTGTTTCCAGCCAGGAGCTTGGAATGAGGGTCTGACATAGCCTAAGGAGGCAAAGTGGTATGTCAGAATATGTCCAAAATTGAGAGGTGGACAGGACAAACTTGAGTTTAAATGCAAATCAGTTTTGCTAATTTTGTGACCTTGAACAAAATTTTGGAAACTTTGAGTCTCAGTTTGCTTCTATTGAAAATGGAAATAATAATGCTTGCTCACCTGTTGGCCTGAGCTTTAAATAAAGTCAGTGTGCAGAGCACCTGGCATATAGTAGACACACAAGTGAAAACTTCTGCTCTTCTCTTTGGGACAAATCTCTTTCTCATAGTAGTCGGCTACCGTGAGGGTAGCAGGTCACTGTGTTACTAGAACTGGTTCTAGGTTGGTTCTAGAATTGTAGGAGCAAAGATTGCAAGCCTGTTTCACATTGTCTCTCTGACCAGCCAGTTTGGATTCGCTTTTCCACCAATGAAATGCCTATGCTTAGAGCCCTTTCAGAAGTTTAAAAATTAAGGCTAGGCAATTATTTCTGGAACACTGTCAAAACGAATACATTTTCTCTGAGGGTAGACCTCTATTATTAACTCATAAATATGAATTGGCTTTATTTTTTAAGATTTATTTATCTATTTGAGAGAGAGAGCATGCACAACAGGGGGAGGGGCAGAGGGAGAGGGAAGAAGAGAATCCTCAAACAAGCTTCCCATTGAGCACGAAGCCAGACTTTTTTGGACTTGAGCCCAGGACCCTGAGATCATGACCTGAGCAAAAATCAAGAGCCAGCTGCTTAACTAAGTGAGCCACCCAGACGCCCCGAATTGACTTTCATAGTGGTAAGTTAGGAGCACAGAGAGCAACCCTTGAAGACCCTGCCCTGTGCCTTGTGAAATCCTGGAATATTGCAATTAAAGTGCCTGCAAGAGGTCATCTTTTATCAGTGACTCTTAATCTGTTACAGTGAAAAACACTTGAGGCAGTCTGTCAAGGTCAACTCATCTCCCCAGGAAATGGCTCCTTTACACAAAACTTGATGTACGGTTTCAGGGTATCCAGTCTTTCTCATGTCCATGCATGAACCTCACGTTGAAAGGCCACAGCTCTTTCAAGATCGGTTTGTTTTTTTTTTTCCCTAGTTGGAACAGGAAACTGAGTCCTAGATTCATAGATTCCAGTTGGATGTATAATTGCAGATTGCATTTCCCAGGAAAGAGACTTTGAGGTAGAGACTAGGAGCAGAACATTTATCAGGGAATGTTCTTGGGATCAACACCTCTGAGCGAGAGGAAAGAAGCAGAACTGGGCAAAGGGAGAAGATGAGAAGTGATGCCTTCTTAACAAAGGCCCCAGCTGACTTCATGGGACCCCTGGAGGTAAAATGGCCTTTCCAAGCCATCCAAGGTTGGGGCAAGAGGTCCAGCCAGGCTTCTTCATAGACTAGTCATTTGGATGTGGACTTGCCTGGGAGAAGCTGTACCCTTCAACTGAAGCTATCCTTGAAAGTGTTGACAGCTAACGCTCTCTGCCTGGATTACTCCCAGTAGTAAAAGAAATGGGTCCTTCAGTCCTGAAGGGAGAATCTGGGTAGCACATCACAGCATTCACCACATGAAGTGATTTGCCCAAGGTCGCACGTTATTTGTCAGAACAACTGGGACATGCCAACCTCCAGGCTCTTAGCCAGTCATCTTACCATTCCCGCTTTGCTTCTTTGTCCATTGCTTCCAGTACACTTCATCCCCCTGTCAACCCTTCAATGCTCTTTACCATTCTCCTTTGAAACAACTCTACCCCAGCCTGTTAGGAAGGAACATTTCCTTGAATATTGTCTAAGCCTCTTTGTGTAGGTTGTTAAATGTCCTGCTACTCTTGTGCAAGACCAAGTAATACCTGCACTTGGAAAAAAAAAAAAGAACCTAATATTAAACTCCATTACTCAGCTCAGGAGCACAACAGACACAGAAAAGGTTCAAAAAGGGGCAATGAAAAAGAATTGAGTCATAACTGGAGTATATAGAGTAATGAGTTTAATTTTCCAAATTCTCAATTTCCACTCTCAGTTCCAAACATGTTTCTTCTTATGCAATTTAGCCATAATTTCAGGGTAGCCTTACAGTGTATTGACGAAGAACTAATTAGTGTGTTCAAGCCTCTAATGTGTCTGATTTGTGAATTGCAACTTTAGGAGTTTTCTTTTTTTTTCTATGCACTTTGACCAAAGCTAAACCACCTTTTAAAATCCTACCCTTGAAGATGAAGTCTTTTGCTGCCAAGGGGAGTCCCACAGATTTCTGATGGCAGCCAGGAAGCAAAATGAATGCTTCTCTCTCTCTGATTTTTGATTTTGTCTATAAGAGTCAGTTCTCAAGAGAAGCCCACTGTCTAACTGGGGTGGAGATCGAACTAGGCCATATCCATGCCTCTCTTATGAGCATCTGGTCTATTTTCCTACCTTATTTTCTTCAGCACCCTTAAGAAGAGATTCTCCATGTCAGAGTCAGAGACATCACAAATAGTTTCTGAACTATAATAGGCTGTATTATCATAAACAGTCAGTATGCATTTGTTGTTAAGTACTGCAGTAGACAGTGCTTGGTTTCCCCCAATATATGGCTCTAGTCTTCTCAGAATACTTGTAGGTGAGTGGTTCCATGTAACTATTTCTGGCCAATAAAATCTTAGCAGAAGTGATGCATCTCATTTCCAGGTTGAGTTAAGAAAAATGCCATGTATTATTCTCATCTCACTTGTCCTCAGCTCTGGCAATAGTGAAGGAGGTCTTGTGTTGGAATAATGAAACCCCTCTCCCATCCTTCAAAAAGAGGAAGGCACTTTGATCTTTGAGTAGTCATTTGGAGAATGGCTTTCCCCGAGAATCCTCACAGTGGACTTTGAATTCATAAAAAATAAACTGTCACCTTGTAAAGCCCTGAGATTTTTGTTGTTACTGCAGCATAGCCTAGATTATACCAACTGATATAAGTTATATCAGCACTTATATACTAACTGATATAAGTGCTTCCTCTTTTGCTTCATCTTTATCCAGCACCAAATTTACTTAAGAAGTCTGCATATTCATAAACTCTTTTTCTTTGGTCTATAACACCCTAACAAACTCAGCTCTTGTATTCTCCGAGTACACACATGGATCAGAGTTTTCACCACTGCCAGCTTATGAAGTAGGGCAATATTTCTTCACTCTTGCAACCCCTGAATTAAGGATAAGCCCAGGCTGGAGTAAGCATTCAACAGAACTTCCTCAGACAATGAATTAATAAATGAATATCTCTTTTGGGGACAGTGTGTGTGTGTTTTGCATTCAGGCCTTTTCTAAGTTTTTTGTTTGTTTGTTTGTTTTGGTTTTGGCTTTTTTTTAATCTTCTATTCTGCTTCTTAATTCACCCTTCTTTAAATTTCTTACAGAGAGGACAAGAGAGGACATGAACATATTTCAGATGAAATGAGGCAGGGGATGTGGAATCCACACTCTTTCTCATCATTTACTAGCTCTGTGACCTTAAGCAAGTTACTGAGCTTCCTTAAACCTCTTTTTTCTCATCTGGAAAAATGCAGGTTAATAAGGCCTCCTTCATAGGGGTGAAGTAAAGATTACATGAGACAATGCACGGAGACAGCTTAGCATGATGTCTTGCACAAAATATGTGATATATAACAAATACAGTCTGTTGAGTCTATTTGGCACCCTTCCTTCTCTTTAGATTTCTTTCTCTCTTACCTCTGACCCTGACTTCTAGCTGCCACCTTCTGTCCCCTCACTACCCAGAGATTGTCTCACTATTTGGTGACATCTCATCTCAGTCTACTTCAGACAGTGGCCTGTGCAACAAGTCTGCTTTCTTCCCTTTAAAAAATATAGGTAGTTGTTGGGTAAAATAGGGTTAGTAATCTAATTTCTATTACTCATAATTAACTCAATATGCTAATAACTACTCTGCTATTGCTTTAAGAGAACACAAATTTTAAGAAGGGATACCAGCACATCTGACATCTGAAACACAAAGACGGTTCTATAGCCACAGAATTCTACCTAAGAGTGACTGGCTTGGGGAGACTGGGGCCAGCTGGCACTGTGGATGCTTACACCTTGAGTCACACCATGTAGATTGTTACTGATTTGATTTATGGTCCTGAGATCAGTGAGTCCCATCATAACCATTTCTAGATGTAAATGATATAGAGGGGCCATTGTTGTTTTTGCACACATTTTAAAAATTTTATTTGCATTATTGGCATATAATTGACACTGTCCATTCTCAGATAATTGCCAAGTTAAGCAATTGTTATTGCTACATTTCAGCGTGTCATTAAAAAAAATTCTTTCACAGTATCCATGTATTATCATTGATCCAGATTCTCAAAACCTTAATAGAACCTAAGCAGAGAAGGTGTAAGTCACTAGAGTCCTTATGGTCAGAAATCTTTATTACAGTGTACACGTACCCAATAAAGCCGACATCAATTCCTTCAACAAAAGCAATGGAAATTCTGTTGTTTGATATTCACTTCCAGCCTCCCTGTGACTCTCTAGGCTGGAATTTCTTCTGTGTGCCTCATGAAACTCACCTCTGTCTTCCCCACCCTGCATCATGGCCCTTGAGGCTGACACATATGACACACAGTGGATTTCCTTGCCTTTTGGTTGCAATTCAGGTGATGGGAAACACAAGCAGGATTTGGAAGATGGGGAGTGAGTCTGAAGTGTTAACTTCCATAACTGCCTCCTTGCTAAGTGGTGATGGGGTGATTATGTCCTTCATTGGAAGGCCAGAGCCCCTCAGTATTGGGTCAGCTCCTTTTAATTGCCTCTTGGGTTTCTAGAACCACTCTCTTTTCCTTGCCCCTTCAGGTCTGAGGTGCTAATGGCTCTCCCCCCTGTAGATAGTGTGAGGGTATTACACCACCCTGACTTGATTTCCCTAAATACTTTAGTAAATTGTTAAGTTTTAACTAAATTCTTCTCAAATATCCTGTTCTTTCCTCTCAGGATGCTGACATACAGCCACCAACCTACTTTGTATTTGGGGCCTGGTACTGCATTGCCCAGAGAAACATCTCAGATGAACTTAATCCTTTTCTTCTGAAATCATGGAAATGACACACATTTAAAAATCCTGGACCAAATGGAGTGATTTTTCCTTATTTTATGACATTATGCCATCTTTCTCCCTGCCTCCCGCCCTTTAGGGGAGTGTTATCAGTAGAAGATTTTGGCTTAGCCCAGGTTTAGGATTGGAGGCAGGCTTCCAGAAAGTATGACAAATTCACAAGTATGTCAAGCTGTGACAGTCTCAATGAGCTGAGATTTCAAAAATCTTATGAAAGGGAGACTTTGAAGCACTTTATTCAAAGGCAGCCAAAGCTTTTATCATCAGAGGAGGAGAGTCTGATATGGCCTGATAATTAGTGTAGAGTGGGGCATCCACTCTCTTCTAAGAAATGAGATGCCATGGTTGGAATATTCCCTGAACCCAAATGTGGCTGCACAAAGAACCTAGGTCTCATTTCTGAAATTTATAACCGTATTCACCATAGTTCTATGAGCCACGGCATCATTTTTTAAAAAGTCTTAAACCCTTATAGAGCTATTCAAATGGCCATTGAGCCATTGGGACTGAAATAGGTGTTAGTTCAAAGTGGCAGTTCATAAATTAGAGGTGCTATTGTTTCTCAAGGAGAGCACGTACATGCCAAGCAAAGAGGCTGATGCACTAGTTTACTAAGTTATTGTTATGCTTATGACTGTATAGGAGTAGGGGGACTGAACAAGCAGAATTTGACTTTTAATTTGACTTTAGCATCTAATTAGAGCCACCAGACACATAGAGAACATACTTCATGTTGTTTACTTATTTATTTAATATATATATATATTTAGATTAAACTCTGTACCTGGGGAAAATGAGTAAATAACCAGGTAGAATGTAAGGAACTTCTTTTCTTTTTAAGATTTTATTTATTTATTTGAGAGGGAGAGAGAGAGCAAGTGAGAGAGAGCACACACAAGCAGGAGGAGGGAGAAGTAGACTCCCCACTGAGCAGAGAGCCCAGTGTGGGACTGGATCCTAGGACCCTGGGATCATGACCTCAGCCAAAGGCAGACGCTTAATCGACTGAGCCACCCAGGTACCCTGATTGTAAGGAATTTCTAGTTTAATAAAGAAAGCCTAAAAACCCAGAATCATGATATAGTGCCCTAGCTAAGTGTTTTGTGGCAAAATGAGCAGACAATCAAGGAGCAGAGAGGGAAAGGTCCTGATGGTGGGCCTAGGGTGTGTGGCTTGGGCAAAACCAGGGAAAACTGTGTCAGAAGAGGGTATATATGAGTTATTTCCTACTAGACACATTGTAGTATCTCAGATGAGCAAGGTCAGGGTGGAACTTCTCAGCAGAGAGTGCAGGAAGATGTGCTGCTTAAGGAATCAGGAACAATCCAGAGAACCTCAGGGAATTCCATATGGTTGGAGCATCATATTTGTAGGGTGGTATGGCAGAAGGATCTACGGGGTATTAAACTTTAAGGAATCTGACTTTAATTCAAAGGCTAGCAGCCCATGCTTTGGTAGGCATTCATGTCACCTGGAGAACTGATGAACATGCAGATTACTGGGCTCTGCTCTTTGACATTCTGATTTAATAGGTCAGGGATGAGATTAAGGAAACAGCATTTTTAAAGGCAACATAGGGGCTGTATTTCCAGAAATACTGCCACCGGAGATGGAAAGCCCTAGAAGAGAGTTGAATGGAGGATGCCCCACATGGCACACCTATATGGAACAATCATTTGCCTTCCTTTGCATTCATTTGAGTCTTTTGATTTGACACCCACCCCCCTTTTTTTTGTGAGACTCAAGGAAATCTGAGGATACTACTGAAATGATCCTTCTTTGAATGTTTCTTTGGATATGTGACACTCTTCAGCTGGTCACCTGAGAGATACTTCGTGTTGCTGTTTATACAATTGATGTAGGTCCCAAGCGACTCCGAAGTGTAATTGAAGAGATTAGCAGTATCAAACACAGTATGCAATTGGGGAATAAAACGGTTTATATAAAGAATGAACACCAGCTGAAGGAAAGCAGCTGTTACCTGGAGACTCAGATGCTTAGCTAGGAGAGACAAGCTGGAAGCAGCTTTGAATTTTCTGGTATCACAGGGAAAAGTAGAAAATGTGTTGAATTACATGTTTTTCATTGTTTAAGAAAAAAGATATTCATTTGTTAGAGACAAATAACTTTCCTGTCCTAGGTTCAAGGAGTGATTGGTGTATAGTAATCAAGATCATTTATCCTTCCAGAAAAACATAAAAAATGTGTCCCTATAATAAGAATGTGACTTTTTTCTTTTTTTTTTTTATTTATCTCAGATCCCTAACTGAAGAGAGATCAGGAAGTTTGTAGTTGCACCTAAGTAATTTTTGACAGTACAAATATGAGCCTGGAGAACATAGAGTGTTTGGGTTTCTACATAGAATTGTATACACACTGAGCTTTCTATTTGTTCTTACAAACAATATTATATCTTTGTTGTTTTTATAAATGAAGTTACTCTATTCAGAACCTTAGTTCTAAAACAGCTGAGGCAGTTGATAGTAGTAAAGATAGTGTCTGGGTATCTTTGGCCTAATAAAATTCAATGTCTAATTCATAACACAAGTGACCCATGAGAGAGAGGATATGGGCATATAATAAAAAGCATGAATTTTGGCATGAAAAATGAACAAAAAGAAAATGGAAAATGCAATGAAGATAGTAAAGAGACAAAAAAAGCAGAGAATTTTTTATGAGTAAGGCTCTTATAATAAGCAAACATTACATAACTGCAGAGAGGTATCTACAAGCCCCTGTTATAGAGAATGAGATAAATGGATAGAATACTAACCTGGGAATTTAGGGAACAGTTTTGGTATTCGTGATGCCTTTGCTGTGTGTGACCATGATTTGAACTCTGCATGTAGCAGTTCCATCAGTGTTAAGATAAAGGAATTATTACAATAGGTCGGGATGGGCAACTGCAGCCCAAGAGCCAGTTCTAACCTGTCCCCTGCTTTTAGGAATAAAATCATACTGGAAAACAGCTGTGCTGCTCATTCATTCATAGCAGTCTATGGATGTTTTCATGCTATAACCACAATGTTGGGTAGTTGCAACAGAGAACGTAAAGCCTGAGGTATTTGTTATCTGGTCTTTTGCATATAATGATTAATAACCCCTGCAATGGGTGATTATATGAATTAGAATATCAGTTTGATTTCTGTAAAGTAGAATCAAAATTAACCATGCATAATGTAATATTGCAGTTGATTTCTCAGTGGAGTAGAAGTCTGAGCTTGTAGGGTAGCTCTCCTTTACAAGGGAACCCATGACTCTGCCATCTTCTGTGATGACTTCCTGCTCATGGTCCGAAATGGCTACTCCAGCACTTAATATGGCTTCCACATTCCAGCCTTCGGGAAGGGGAGAGAGGACACAGAAGACATGCTCATTTCTTAAAGGGCACAGACAGACAGTTGAATGTTTCACTTCTGTTCAAGTCACACTTTGTAAAATGGCCATATCTACAAGGGAGAGTTTATCCCTAGTGGGGCCATGTGCCCAACTAAAAATTCTATTACTGCATAAGAAAAGACAGAAGATGTGGAGGGACTGATAACCTATAGATTTCTTTTCACTTTAAATACTATGAACATAGAGAATTAATCTATTCAGGATTCCATAACAAATATCACAGACTGGGTAGCTCAAACTTAAACAGAAATTTATTTTCTCATAGTTGTGAAAGCTTGGAAGTCTCAGATCAAGATGCTGGTTGACTAGTTTTCTGATGAGAGCTATCTTCTTGGCTTATAGATAGCTGCCTTTTTACTGTGTCTTCACATGGCCTTTCTTCAATGTGTGTACATGGAAAGAGAGAGATCTCTGGTGTCTCCTCTTATAAGGGTACTAATCTTACATGGTCAGGCTCCACCCTTATGACCTCATTTAATTTTAATTACCCCCTTAAAGGTCCTATTTCCAATTAACAATTGCACTGGGGGGGTGGAGCTACAGCATATATATTTTGTGGGTGGGGGGACATAATTCAGTCCATAGCTTATCATTTTCTACATGAAATTGACAAAAACTGACAAGTCATAAAGGCTACAATAACAAAGAATGGGACTGAGGCTCTGGCCTATTCATTTAAAGTTGAAGAAATATGAGCACCTCCTTGAAAAGGAGAGAATAGTATTTAACTCTGACAGCTCTATAGAATACCTAAAATGAGTTTCAATCTATTTGTTCAGTGAAATGTTTTTTTTTACCTACAGTACAAATTATTCTGAAATTATTGCTTGTTTCATAAATTTCCACTAAAGAGTTCTTTAAAGGTCACAACAAATTAGACCAAATCCAGTTCTGTTCACTATGGTAAACAAGAAATATAGATCATCAATTTGTTATAAACATACATGTTCTGATCCTTCTTTTTGTGAGTCAGTGTTTAGAATTCAGAGGACATTTTCCATAGAAACCATTTTGCAAATGATATTTAGAAGCACAATTTTGGTATAAAGGGTGAAACATAAAAAGGTCACGAGACAAGGCTTTGACATCAGATCGTGTGGGTTTGAGTCTCAAGTTGCATTTGAGCAAGTTATTGACTGGTCCAAGTCCTGGTTTTATCATCTATACAATAGGGATGGTAATAGTACTCATGACAGAGTTTTGAGCACTAAATGAGATGATGTGCCTAAAGAACTCTGCAGAGAACCTAATGATATAATAAATGCCCAATAAATGTAGCTCTTATTATTTTTACCCACTGAAAATCTCTAGTACTGATAAGGGAAGGAAGTAGGTTCTCCTAAACCCAGAACTCCAAACCCTAAATTTGTCTTAAATTGTAGCCCTCATCTCTTTGGAGCCTTATACTCAGGATCTAGTGAAGCAGGGTCAAAAGGGTAAGAGATATGACTGAAGATAGCACTTCCCACGGCTGAGGAGAAAGAGTGGGAGCATATCATATAGAATGGTGTACACAAATGGATTGTGTGTGAGCAGTAAATGCTAGTCAGACCAGTATTTCTCAATCTCCTTTTCTTTATCATCTCCCCCTAAGGGTCCTTTTTAGACATTTTTTTCTAATTGCTCCCCAAGAAATTTTAATATCTCGGATATATATCTGGTTATGTGCTTGTGTGTGAATATAATATCTACATATACATATAAAGATTTTATATTTATCTATATCTCTATTTATCTCTATATCTATATTATATAGATCTGTGTTTTATATATTAAAAGAGCAAGATTATTTTATCCCCAAACAAAATAAGTTCTCCCCCAACATGGGTAATATTGCTTGTACTGAGAATATAGGCACCCACATAAGATTAACCTATCAGCCAATGCCCATTGTTGTCTTTATAACAAATAAAATTAAATAATTCACTGTTATAATTATTATCTAATATCTTTCTTAATTGCAACCTCTGTGATAGCAGAAGTATAGCTCTCTTAGTTATTGATGAATGGATTCTGATACAAAGTAGGCAACTGAATATATTAGTAAGGATTTTAATGTCTAGTAGGGAAAAGAGAATAAGACATGTAAAAGTGAAAGCATTCGAGCTTGTTTAGAGTTGTGTATGAGAAGTAGCAAGAGACAGAAGGAATCCAGGTGCTGCCAAGGTCATTTTTGTTTACTCAATGCAGATTTAATCCTTCCTGTGAGGAGCTTCCCAGAGGAAAGCTTGAGGATGGAACCTTGTCTTGTTCATTGTTAAGCACTCTAGAGGTCTTTACACAATGTCTGCTAAATATGGTTGAATATTGTTAGAATTATGAATTAGTAGTTAAGATAGAAAGTCTTAAGAAGAAAGAGAGGTATAAGAGTGCTTCCTTTTTTCTTTCCTTTTTCATTTATTTAAAGATACATTTAGAATGGCCTACATGTAGGTCTTTTAAAAGAAACTTTTCTAAAGAAACATTTTATATTTGAAGCTAAAGAATCTTTGACATTAATATTTTCTTCAATTTAATATGTTAAATTGAACCTAGTTATTTTTTTCTCGTTCCAGTTCATCTAAAACATTACAATTCTTTTCCCTCTTTATTATAAAATAGATTCTAAAGAACCAATTGCAACCCCCTTAAGAAGTAAAAGGGCTACAGGGAGATTAAAAAAAAAACCAACTAGAATGGGTTGGATATATCAGTTCTCTTTTTTGTTACATTTTTGTGGCTGCCATGGGAAGACTATAAAAGCTTCAAGTCTGATTTTGGTGAATAAATTCCCAACAACCTCCCCCCTCAAGGAGTGATCAGTATTATGGACAAAAGAGGGTATTTCTTCAATATGTCCATTTGATTTTATTTTGTGAGGCAACTACCTTTGTAAACCACACTAACATGTCAGAAATATGAAACTGTCTTCAGTTCACTGCCCTGTAAAAGATGTCTGGCAAAGAAATAAAAATAAATAAATAAATAAAGCCAGGAATGCCTGAGTAAGTCATTTTATTTTTTATGATTCAAGCCCCCAAAAGGTCTTGAACTGTCAGATTTATTGTCTCTCCAATTTTATGACTTTTAGTTGTATTTATTCTTTGATGTTTACCATCAACTGTGCCTACGTGCTCCGTGGTCTGTGGGATTTCATATTGCTAAATCATTTTTTAAGCTTTAGTTGTAGCTTCTATTTAGCATCAATCCCCAGAGACATGCCATTAACATGAATCATTTTTGAAAGTATTTGGTGCAATATGAACTCCTTGTTGAGCCAATCACTCATTGCGATGGAAAGAAATGATGACCTTCTCAGAAATACCCATCACGGTTAAATAACCCAGGACAGGACTCAACGGTCAGGGACTTCTGATTGGGGTTCGCCCGTTGGCTTAATCATCACCCCCAAAGCAGGAGATGGAAGGTCAGTGCAGCTTCGGGAGGGAAAAAGGAAAAGAGGGGGACAAGGGGAAGGAAAAAATGCTGACCCAAACCACAGCCATTTTTTCCTGTTTCTGTGAAGGTTATTTTAACAGCAGGTACTTGAGCGACTATCATCAACACTATCTGAATGTATTTTTCTCTAACATTACATTTTAAACCTCCAACCGTGTTTTCTTTTTCAAGAAAAGTTGAGTTTACCTTCTCTGATTTTTCTTCTCTGCTATGCATCCTCCCACCCCAAACGTGTTTTTTTCCCTTAGTCCAAAATTCTGTGTTAGGTGCTCAGTTCATTAGAGATCTAGGGACTAAAACGTTTTTCAAAGAATGGAGCATAATCACCACCAGCAGTAAATTTTTTCCTTGGTTTATGCCAAGCATTTAGATATTTTTAAGTCATAAGCCAGTGAAATGACATAGATTCTTCTTCTAGGTGGCCATTGTTTCTCTGCTTATGTTTAGTGGAGTCTGGCCTCCAGATCCTCCCTTCCCTCTCAGGTTTTCTGGCTCCTTCCTCAGATGAATAAATACAAATATCCTATATGCTATGATTAAGGGACAATGTATAGGTATATTCTAAAGGAGTGGTCAGAAAACTGCAGCCCACAGCCAAACACAGCATGCTGACTGCTTTTGTAAATAAAGTTTTATTGGAATATAGCCACGCCCATTAATTTATATGCTCTCTGTGGCTGATTTCACTCTGTGGCAACTGTTGAGTAGTGGCAGTAGAGACGTTATGGTCCTCAAAGACTCAGATGTTTACAGTCTGGCCCTTTACAGAAAAATCTGCTGTTTTAGGATGTAACTGTTCAAACATAACCCTATTTACTAAATAAACAGAATGATGGTTTTCTTTACTGGGCCCATCTCAAACTCTATTTAAACTGTTGACAAAAAACAAAAACAAAAATAAAACAAACAACAACAAAAAATCCAGAAAATGTTAGGAGAGAACTGAAGGAGATAATTTTATAACTTCTTTTTGATTATCTGGCTCGATGCTTTTTGTTATCCTTTCAGCTCTGTTTTTTTTTTCTATTTAAATAGATTGTCTCTAAACTGTAAAATATGAAATTTTGTCATATTAAACTTTTGGGGATAGTCCTAATTTCTTAGTTTTTGTCTAATTATTCCTGTATAAACTTACAACATAGTATTATTTAAAATTTGTCAATTTGCTAAGGGAAATGTGGGAAATGTCTGTTTTTGTTTTAATTTGCATTTTTCTGATAAACTGTAAGGTTGAACAGTTTTTCCCATGTTTATTGGTTGCCTATATTTGTACTTTCTGAAGTATCTTCACATCCTCCATTTACTTTTAAAATAGGCTTTTGCTGAAATTCATAAACTAAATTGGTTATGCCCTTTATTTGTGTTATTCTAGTATGAATATTCCAATCATAATTTGTACTCCCACCAGTTTAGCTTCTCATGGAGGAAGATACATAGAATGCCCTGAGCATATAGTTAGTACCTTCTATGTGCTTTATGATTTTAAAATATAAAGAAGCACCTATGACAATGGAAATTATCAAAGAATAAGTAAAGATTTTTAGAGAAAGAAATACATGCTAAAAATTAGGATTTTATATATTTAAAGTGAATGTTTCTCATTCACTGAAATGATAGCAAATCATATTTCTTCTCAACCAACCAAAGAAATTAAAGTTACTTATAGAATTTCCCATATTGTAAGCTTTTCTTTTTTTTTAAGCTTAAACATTTTTTTAAAGATTTTATTTATTTATTTGACAGACAGAGATCACAAGTAGGCAGAGAGGCAGGCAGAGAGAGAAGAGGAAGCAGGCTCCCCACAGAGCAGAGAGCCTGATGTGGGACTTGATCCTGGGACTCTGGGATCATGACCTGAGCTGAAGGCAGAGGCTTTAACCCACTGAGCCACCCAGGCACCCCATTAAGCTTAAACATTCCTTAGGGTTCGTGTGATTTTTATTTGGCATGATGCAGTATAATTGAATGAGATACTTGCTTCCAGATGATAGATGCCTATGATTGAGAAGAAAGTGTTTTCTTTAAATTGTATCTGATTTATGAAGATAAAAGACTTGTTAGCGTAAGTAGCTTTAGATCTAGTTAGTTCTAAAGAAAAAAAAGGCAGACTAAAATATCTAGTAATTCTAGAATATTGGCATGCTGATTGTGTGTGTGGTTGTAAAGGGAGAGACTGTGTGTAAACATATGTGCACAAGCATGTGTGTGGGGGTGTGTGTGCATACCCCCCACACACACACACTGTAAAGAATGCAGTGTTCCATGGTAGAAATGCAGATACCCTACTGATATAATGGTGATTTTGGTTTTAATAACCAAAAAAAAGCTGATGGGCAAAAGTAAAACTCACTTGCTTTGCTAGGGAAGAACAAAGGTCAGTGGTTTGAATTTATGATCACAAAGGGAATTATTTCATGTTGACATATGTCAGAGAATAGGGAAATGTATACCTATGTGGAAGCTAGTTTCCAATGGTGACCACCATCACTTGCTTCTTTCCCTGTATGTCTTGCTCCTCTCCTTGAATCCAAGCTGACTTTAGTGATTTGCCTGACTAATCAACTGCAGTGGGAACAACATTTTGAAACTTCCCAGGCTACACCATAACAGCCCTTTTAGCTTCCTCCGAAGTTTCTTGGAAAGTTGATCCTTGGAGTACTTTCTTCCTGAATCCATTCGTCATTTTGTGAGAAATTCAAACTATATAGCAAAGCCATATGTAGATCCCGCTGGTTGATAATCTCAGCCAACAGATGTGGGAAAGAGCTATAATGGATATCCAGTCTAGTTTGGCCCTCTGTTCCTATTCAGCCTCCTGAGAGCCTCCTAGTTGAGACAGGTCAACACATAAAATTAAAACACTAAATTGTTGTTTTAAGCCAATATTTCTCAGAATGCTTTGTTAAAGCAACAAACGATAACTGATACAGTCCAAAGCATCTTATGGTAATGATTTTATAGAAAATATATCAATAGGATAAGTAGACTTAATATATCCCAGACAGAAAAATTTTCTACCTTCCCAACCTCCACAAACAAAACAAAAACAAAAAAACAAAAAACACCTCCCAGACCCAAGGAACATCCTCCTAACTTTCTCAATGAGTGAGGTCTGGTCCAGACCCTATAAGCTGGAGCATAGAATCTAGACTTCAGTGTCTCTCCAGCCATTCATTATCAGTGAAGTTAGTAAATAGTACATTGAATAGAAGCTCATAATGTAATTCAGACATCTGAGGAACAAAGCACTATAAAATAGTAATAAATCGAACAATTAGAAAAGATTTAAAAAGAAGCCAGTTTAAAATATGTTTAAAATACACATAATACTGGGCCACCTGAGTGGCTCAGTTGGTCAAGCTTCTGCCTTTGGCTCAGGTCATGACCCCAGGGTCCTGGGCTTGAGCTCCGCATTGGGCTCTCCACTCAGTGGTGAGTCTGCTTCTCTCTGTCCCTCTGTGATCTCTCTCATTTTCACTCCCTCTCAAATAAATAAATAAAATCTTAAAAAAAAAAAACACACAATACTTAAAGAGAACAATAAAATTCCAAATTGACTATAATAAGGATACCCCAAATAGAGAAAATATATAAAGAGGAAGAAATATATGAAAAAAAAATCATTGAAGTTTTTCCCTAAAGTAAAGAAAGATGCTGGGCAGAAATGAACAGAATTCACAGGAACAATTAAAAATAAGCAAAAAACAGGGGCGCCTGGGTGGCTCAGTGGGTTAAGCCTCTGCCTTCAGCTCAGGTCATGGTCTCAGGGTCCTGGGATTGAGCCCCGCATTGGGCTCTCTGCTCATCAGGGAGCCTGCTTCCCTTCCTCTCTCTCTGCCTGCCTCTCTGCCTACTTGTGATCTCTCTCTCTGTGTCAGATAAATAAATAAAGTCTTTTAAAAAATCCTTTAAAAAAAGTCCAGATTTTAAAAATTCCTGTATGTGCAGAAATCAAATTATATATTCCTAAATAAACTTTGGACTAAAAAGGGAAAAATAAATTGCTTAAAACTAAGTGGCAATAAAACAGCTCATATCCAAATTTATTTGATGGGATGCCTGTGTCGCTCAGTGGGTTAAGCCTCTGCCTTCGGCTCAGGTTATGATCTCAGAGTTCTGGGATCGAGCCCCGCATTGGGCTCTCTGCTTGACGGGGAGCCTTCCTCCCCCTCTCTCTCTGCCTGCCGCTCTGCCTACTTGTGATCTCTCTCTCTCTCTCTGTGTCAAATAAATGAATAAAATCTTAAAAAAAAATAAGCAGAAAACAATAAGACCCACATTGCTAAAGACAAAAAAGAAGAGTACAACATCTACATGGAATATTGTCAGACTAATACTAGAGTCATCTGTGGCAATCCTGGATTAAAAAAAAAAAAAGAACAAAATTAGCAGAATGACAAAGGAGGAGTATATTTTTTAAAGATTTTTATATGTTTATTTTGACAGAGAGATCACAAGTAGACAGAGAGAGAGAGAGGGAAGCAGGCTCCCTGCTGAGCAGAGAGCCCAATGCGGGGCTCAATCCTAAGACCCTGAGACTATGACAGAGGTCCTGAGCTGAAGACAGAGGCTTAACCCACTGAGCCACCCAGGGAACCCAAAGGAAGACTATTTTATCTAGAGTTCATATGCAGATGATTTGTCATTTAAATGCAGTCAAAATACAAATAGCCTTATTTGTAATATGTCTCACAGAATTTTCTATACAAAGACCTCCATTGCAGAGCTCTTTGAGGAAGCTTTCCAGAAAGTAGAGGGAAAGATTCAGGCAGATACTATGAAATATATGAAAAGTAAGAATAAGAAATAATTCAGTAAAATATACTATTTTCTAAAGAGTAAACAACTGATCAAAATTATATTCAAAACAATACACAATAAAACTCTAGATCAGCACTATCCAAAAGAAGTCTCTGAGATGATGAAAATGTTCTATATCTGTGCTCTATATATCTGTTGAACACTTGGAAAATAATTCATGTAACTAATTCATGTAATTTTAATTAAATTTAAAACTAAGTAGTCACATGTGGTTAGTAGCTACTATATTAGTGAAGTTCTAGATGCTATCAACATAGTGAGATTGGGATGAATAGAGAGAGTCATGGGTATAAGAGATCTGAGGGGTCGAGAGCACACAAATCAACACTTACCTAGTTTAGAATTAAAATTAGAAACTGATAAGATTAAGAAATATATAGAAAAGAATAAACTGTAAGTATATATCAATAGTCAGGGGTAAACACATAAAGACTAAAAGGATATAACTTTCCAACCAGGAGTTGGAAATTCAATCAGTCTATATAGAGGATAAAAAAGAAGATGAGGGACGCCTGGGTGGCTCAGTTGGTTAGGCAGCTGCCTTCGGCTCAGGTCATGATCCTGGCGTCCTGGGATTGAGTCCCACATCGGGCTCCTTGCTCAGCGGGGAGCCTGCTTCTCCCTCTGCCTCTGCCTGCCACTCTGTCTGCCTGTGCTCTCTCTCTCTCTCTAACAAATAAATAAAATCTTTAAAAAAAAATTATTCTTAAAAAAAAGAAGATGAAGAAACACAAGAACATGATAAATAGAAATAAAAGAATGTCCAAAAATTCCCCCCTATGTCATTATTATGGATATAATGTTATCATGAATATAAAATTTAAACCCACAATTTAAAGAAATTTTCAGGAGGTGCCTGCGTAGCTCAGTTGGTTAGGTGTCTGCCTTCTGCTCAGGTCATGATCTCAGGATTCTTGGATTGAGTCCCATGTCAGGCTCCTTGCTTAGTGGAGAGACTGCTTTTCCCTCTCTCTCTGCCTTGCCACTACCCCTGCCTGTGCTCTCTGTCTCTATCAAACAAAGAAAATCTTATTTTTTTAAAGATTTTATTTATTTATTTGATAGAGATCACACGTAGGCAGAGAGGCAGGCAGAGAGCGAGGAGGAAGCAGGCTGTCCGCAGAGCAGAGAGCCCGATACGGGGCTCGATCCCACGACCCTGGGATCATGACCTGAGCCAAAGGCAGCGGCCTTAACCCACTGAGCCACCCAGGTGGCCCAAATAAAGAAAATCTTAAAAAAAAAAAAAAAAGAAATTTTCAGACTACATTTAAAAAATTCACGAATATATTGCCTACAAAAAGCATATTTAAAATAATAATATTCAGAAGGTTTGAAAATAAAGTGATAGAGAATGCTAGATAAACACAAATCTAATGTAATCTGGCATAGCAATTTTAATATCATACAATATGGAGTTTAAGGCTAAAACCATGTAAGTAAAAGAATCATGTTATAGTAGGGGAAAAAACTGATACGTATATATGTATATATACACTAGTATATCAAGATGTTACAGGTGGTGTCAAGAATCACATAAAGGAAAGGATAGTCTCTTCAACAAAGGGTGCTGGGAATACTGGATATCCACATGCAAAAGTATGAAACTGGACCTTTTCCTGAAGTCATATGCAAAAATCAACTCAGAATAGTTTGAGACTTACACATAAGACCCAAAAGTAAAACTTCCGAAAGAAACATGGGGAAAATCTTCATGACGTTGGTCTTGGCAATGAATTAATGAATATAACACTAAAAGCATGGCAACAAAAGCAAAAATAGACAAATGGGGCCATATCAAACTAAAAAACTTCTGCCTGGTGAAGGAAATAATCAACAGAGTGATATATAGGAACTCAAAAGTAAAAATACAGCCTGATTTAAAAAATGGGCAAATGGCTTGAATAGACATTTTCCAAAGAAGACATACAAATGGCCAATAGGTTTATTAAAAGATGCTCAGGGGGCACCTGGGTGGCTCAGTTTTTAAGTGTCTGACTCTTAATTTCAGCTCAAGTCATGATCTCAGGGTACTAGGACTGAGCCCTGCCTTGGGCTCCATGCTCAGCTGGGAGTCCTCTGTGTATACCCACCCTCACCCAGCTCATGCATGTGCACTCTCCCAAATAAACAAAATCTTAAAAAAAAAAACACAAGAGTCTCAGTGTCGCTAATCATCAGGGAAATGCAAACTAAAGCCACAATGAGATATCACCTCATACCCGTTCTGACAGCTATTACCAAAAAATGGCAATATGTGTTCATGAGGATATGGAGAAAAGAGAACCCTTGGACACTAAGCATGGAAATGCAAAATGGTACAGCCAATATGGATACCAGTATGGAAGTTCCCCCCAAAATTTAAAATAGAACTACCATTATGATCCAGCAATCCCACCCCTGGGTATTTACCCAAAGAATTGAAATCAATATTTTGAAGAGATATTAGCACTTTTATGTTCATGGCAGCACTATTCATAATAGCCATGGTGTGGAGACCACCTAAATTTCCAATGACAGATGAATGGATAAAGAAAATATGACATATACATACAATGAAATATTATTCAGCCTTAAAAAAGAAAGAAATCCTGGGGCACCTGCCTAGCACAGTTGGTAGAGCGTGCAATTCTTGATCTCGTGGTCATGAGTGGGAGCCCCACACTGTATGTAGAGATTATCTAAAAATAAAATCTTAAAGAAATCTTGCAATATTTGAAAACTTGTGTAAACATTGAGGACATTATGTTTAGAGAAGTAAGGCAGTCACATATAGACAATTACTGTATGACTCCTCTTATGAAGTATCTAAAATAGTCAAATTCATAGAAGCAGAGAGCAGAACAGCGGTTGCCAGGGGGAGGGCTAGGTGGGGAGTTACTAATTAATGAGTATAAACTTTTAGTATTGAAAGATGAATCACTTCTAGGGATTTTCTGTACGACTTTGTCTATGTTAATAACACTGTATTTTACACTTAAAATCTGTTAAGAGAGTAAATCTCATGTTAAGTGCTCTTGCCTACAATAAAATAAAATTGAAGAAGTTGTGATAATCAATATGACCATATATATAAATAAACTACAGCCTCAAAATACAAAAATCAAAAAATGATTTACAAAACCATGATGTTACAAACCAGTAACAACCACAACTAGAGTGCCCATATCTTGGTTTCTATTTTTTTTTAAGATTTTATTAGAGAGAGAGAGAGCACAAGCAGAAGGGAGGAGCAGAAGGAGAAGCAGACTTCCCACTGAGCAGGGAGCCCAACTTGGGGCTCGATTCCAGGACCCCAGGATCACTTCCTGAGCTGAAGGCAGATGCTTAACTGACTGAGCCACCCAGCTGCCCCCATATCTTGGTTTCTAATATCATTCTTCAATAAAAGGAGGCACAACTTTTGTAGCAATGACTTATTGTAGGAATGAGGAAGGAAATATACAAGATGAGATTAGAATATGTTGTAGGGTCACAAAATAAGAAAGTGCTTTAAGAATTCCCCAAAAGACACCAACAACCACTGACCTCCACTGGTGTGGGTTCGTCAGGAGGCACAAGAGCCAACTGAAAGAGTATTGGTAGCCAAAGCTGGAACAACTAGAGCCACAGAAATAAAGTAATACTGGATTATTATGCAAAGCATAAAATAAATATCCTTGAGTTCATACTGCTATAACTAAGCAATTGAATAAATTAACAAAAGGAGGAGAAGAGACACATTGTCCATGCAAAACAATTTCAAATAATTCCAAATAATTTATGTAGAAATTATGTAATGGTACAGTGGAGAAACCTGACAAACTCTACTTCAACCAGGTGATCAAGGTCAATATCAACATTCATGAATCATGTTGATATGATGTGATGAAAATGTCACTCTATACTATGATCTTCCTCCAAAAAATTCATAATGCCTGACTAATGAGACAAAAATCCAATAGAGGGACACAAAAACTGTCAAGGTCATGAGAAACAAGAAAGTCTAAGAAACTGTTAGCCTGTAGGAGCCTAAGGAAACATGACAAATAAATACAATGTAGAATCCTGGATGAAATCCTGGGACAGAAAAAAAGACATTAAGTAAAAACTAAGGAAAGCTGAATAATTTAGTTAATAATGCATCGATATTAGCTCATTAGTTAAAATAAATGTATCATATTAATATAAAATGTTATCAGTAGCGGAACCTTATGCAGAGGTATATAGGAGCTCTCTGTACTTCTCAATTTTTCTGCAAATCTATACATTTTCAAAACATAAGCTTATTAAAGAAAGCAAAAAATAACAGTTCTACTTGGTAAAGCAAATACATCAAACATTTACTTTGAAAAAAATTACTTTGGATACTTTAACACATTCAAGAAACTTGTAGATCAAGCAGACAGATATTAATCAACATGCATGTGCAAAATAAAAAGAGAATGTGCATTTTTTGTACATGCATGGAATGTTCATAAAATGTGACCATATGCAGGGCCACAAAGGCTCAATCTCTAAATCTGGCATAGCACAGGACTCATATCCAGACCACCTCCTTCTTTGTGTTTACTCCTCTTCTGCCTGAGTTATTATCTTTAAATACCAGTCATATGCTTATACCGTACAGTACAATCTCTCCCCTAAACTCCAGATTTGTATACCTGCAGCAGCTTTAACATCCACACTTATTTTTCTTCTTTTTAAAAAAAATTATTTATTTATGTTTGCAAGTAGGAGAGAGAGAGTGTGCAAGTGAGCAAACACAAGTGGGAGGAGGGACAAAGGGAGAAGGAGACTCCCCACTGAGCCAAGAGTCCCATGCAGGACTCCATCCCAGGACACTGAGATCATGACCTGAGCTGAAGGCAGATGCCTAACCGACTGAGCCACCCAGGTAACCCCATGCTGATTTTTCCAACAGACACCTTGAAATTGGCATGTCCCCAAACCAAACATTTACTTTTCCTCCACTAGCTCATAAATGACACAACCATCCTTCCTGTTGTTCAGGCAAAAAGCAAAACAAAATAAAGTACATGTATAAATGAAAACCTCCTTACCTTACACACACCATGCCTGACTTCAAATTATTAATGGCACCCTGAAGTTTGACAACCAAAGTGGATTTTTTTAACATCCCATAGTTGCCTCCCCAAATTGTTTTCAGTAATAGTCACTAAATAAAAAGATAATAACAATGAACTAAAAAGAATAATAGTAATGGCCAGAAAAGAAATGCAATTATTTCTTTTTCTTTCATTGATCTTCATATATAAATTTATGCCAAAACAAATACTACAAGTTAAGAAGTAAAGAACAAAATAAAAATTACACTACAAAAAAGGAGGGAAAAAGGGATTAATACTATTTGATGTACTAAAAAAAAGACAAAGAACTAGGGGCACATAGTTGGCTCAGTTAAGCACTGACTCTTGGTTTCCACTCAGGTCATGATCTCAGGGTTGTGAGATACATCCATGAGTTGACTCCATGCTCTGCGGGGAGTCTGCTTTCCCCCTCCCTCTCCCTCTGCCTCTTCCCCCTCTTATGCACTCTCTGTCTCTCTAAAATAAATAAATCTTTTAAAAAATTTTTAAATGATGGGATGCCTGTGTTGCTCAGTGGGTTAAGCCTCTGCCTTCGGCTCAGGTTATGATCTCAGAGTTCTGGGATCGAGCCCCGCATCGGGCTCTCTGCTTGGCGGGGAGCCTTCCTCCCCCTCTCTCTTTGCCTGCCTCTCTGCCTACTTGTGATCCCTCCCTCTCTCTCTCTCTGTCAAATAAATAAATAGAATCTTTAAAAAATTTAAAAGACAAAGAACTATATATTTTTTGCATTAATGAACTTTTGTCTCAACTTTTGCAAACTCATCAGTGACTTCAACAAAGTTAATTTTTTTCATCCATTCATGTTTCCTAGAGTAGAGCCAGATTTGTCAATCTTTATAGTTGAACAAAGAACACTTTATACATTTAAATTAGATGAATTAGTAAGTGCACGTATGGCCACAGAAGTCTTTTTTTTTTAATTAAAGATTTTATTTATTTATTTGACAGACAGAGATCACAAGTAGGCAGAGAGAGGAGGAAGCAAGTTCTCCGCTGAGCAGAGAGCCCGATGTGGGGCTCGATCCCAGGACGCTGGGATCATGACCTGAGCTGAAGGCAGAGGCTTTAACCCACTGAGCCACCCAGGCGCCCCTGGCCACATAAGTCTTAAAGATAGAATCTCATTTCACAATAAAACCCAGAAATTTTAAATGCAAAAACTTCACATGGTCACACTAAATG
The DNA here is from genome assembly GCA_003697995.1 of Taxidea taxus jeffersonii. NCBI lineage: Eukaryota > Metazoa > Chordata > Mammalia > Carnivora > Mustelidae > Taxidea > Taxidea taxus. The sequence goes on from RCUC01107074.1 coordinate 32,527, forward strand.
ACAGACTTGAAGTCATTCAAGTTCTGGTTTTTCATCTTTATATTCATGACACTTTTGTTTCTTTCGAATCTGTTGTTGGACTGCAGGAACAGGTGGTGCCCCCATCCCACCCAGGGATGGAGACAGGAAGTGTTCCTAAGAGAGCACAGGTGTTTCCCAAACCCTGTGTGCAAGTGTCCTTTCAAAACCAGTGCAGGCAGCAGGATCTATCCAAGTGTGTTGAAGCCCAATTGTATAACAGAGGTCTCTGAAATAACTTCCATCTGGCATACAACGTTTATTAAGGGATAAGAAATAAAAATATATTCAACGGAAGCTCCCGGGTATATTATTAAGACTCAGCTGTACCATAGCAGTTGTTTAGGATTTGAAATAATAAAAAATTCTTTCCTCTGAGGAGTATTTTATCACTGGCATTGTTGAAAATTGCAAGGCCTTAGTGACAATAAAAAGCAGATTGATTTTAGTCAGTTTTAAAGTCATTTTTGAGTTCTCAACAGACAATCCCCCCACTTTATCGCCTGTATCTAGAGCAGATGGCTCCCACCACACCAGTCTAGGGATGCCAGCACAGATTATAGCTAGAGTTCAAATTTTTCCCACTCCTAGTGCTACTGGCCAGTCCAGGAAGCCATTATTTCTTACCTGGATGATTGCTTCCACACCCCAACTTTGTAAATGTACTCGCTACTTAAGCTTTTCCCTCTCTCTTATCCATCTGAACACAGTAGCCAAGGTGATCTTCTAAATAGAATGTTTTTTTAAAGATTTTATTTATTTATTTGTTAGAGAGAGAGAGAGAGAGAGTGAGCACAGGCAGACAGAGAGGCAGGCAGAGGCAGAGGGAGAAGCAGGCTCCCTGCCGAGCAAGGAGCCTGATGTCGGACTCCATCCCAGGACGCTGGGATCGTGACCTGAGCTGAAGGCAGCTGCTTAACGAACTGAGCCACCCAGGCGTCCCCCAAGGTGATCCTCTAAATGGAAGTTAGATCAGCTACCCTTCTCCTCAGAGCTGAAATGGTATTGCATGTCATTCAGAGTAAAACCCTGTGAAAAGACAAGCCACAAACTAGGAGGACATGTTTGCATTTTATATGTCAGATAAAGGACTTGTATCCAGAATCTACAAAGAATTCTCTGAATTTTGTCATAAGAAAATGATCTAATAAAAAAGAAGCGAAAGTCTTGGACAGACAGTTCACCAAAAAAGATAGAGAGATAGCAAATAAGCATAGGAAAAGATGCTCAATGTCATTAGTCATTATATAAATGAGAATTAAAACTGCAATGCCCATCAGAATCTGGGTGACCATCCACAGTGTCAGTAAAGATATGGAGCAACCGGAACTGTCCTACACTGCTGGTGAGGATGTAAACAGGTACAACCACTTTGGGAAATAGTTTGGCAGTTAATTCAAAAATTAAACCTATAGCTACCATTTGACTCGGGCATTCCTCTTTTAGTTATTTACCCAGAGAAATGAAAATGTATGTCCACTCAAAGACTTGTTCATGAATGTTCATAGCAGCTTTATTTGTACTTAAGAAAACCTGGAGACAACATAAATGCCTACCAAGGAGAAACCAATTGCAGTTTATTCATGTGATGGATACTACCCAGCATCAACAAAAATTAAAGTATTGAAAGATATAACAAGGGGTGCCTGGGTGGTTCAGTCACTTAAGCGTCTGCCTTCTGCTCAGGTCATGATCCTGGGATCCTGGAATGGAGCCCTGATGTCAGGCTCCCAGCTCTGTGGGGAATCTGCTTCTTCCTCTCCTTCTGCAGCTCCCCCTGCTTGTGCTCTCTCACTGACTCTCTCTCTCTCAAATAAATAAATAAAAATCTTTAATTAAAAAAAGAGAGTGATGACAATATGGGTGAATTACAAAACAATTATGTTGAGTGAAAAAAGCCACACAAAAAAGAGAACACATTGTATGATTGTATAAAATTATCAAAAGTTCAAACTAATCTATAAGCAACAAAAAGCAAATCAATGGTTACCTGGCTATGGGGCAGGGCTTCCACTCAGACTTTCTTCTCTCTTCTGAGGCCCCAGCACCTGCCAGAACCTTGGCCACTTTGGTGGCTGCCATTGCTGCCACCAGTCTGGACCCAGCAGACTCTTGGGCCCCCAAAGCAGCCCAAACTGTCCCACTCAAACTGCTGAGTTTATGCCACGGCCATGGGCCTTGAGTGCACACTTGCATGGGCTACTGCTCCAGACTGCACTGCCATCGAGCGTATCTCCTCTGCTCACAGGCATGCTACATAATCCCATCTGACTTCACTTACAAAACACAAGTTCGGAGATAAAATGATTTTGAGATGGTGATAGGAGAGCAGTAAGTCAAGCATGGAAATCTTTTGGCTATAGACGTTGCACACCCCTGAAGCCATTCTAGATTTTGTGATGTGAGGAAAGTAGACTCATCATGTGCTATTGTATAAGAATCAACTCGTGCACACATCTCAGAGAAAACCTGTTATTAGCCAGAGGTACAGATTCAACAACCCAGTAATTCTCCTCTGCATATATAACACAGAAAACATCTACTCTAGGTCTATAAAAACATGTATGAGGATGCTTATTAAAACATTACATATAGAAGTAGAGAATGGGCAGAAAGTGAGGCATCCATCACCACAGAATGAATAAATGAATGAATGAACAGCAGTGGAAGTATGCTATGGAGCGATTGGGAGAAATGAACTAGATCAGTGGTTCTTACCCTGGCCACTCACTTGAGGAAATTTTGAAAATTCCTAAGTCCCTGTACCTGAATTAACTGACCTAGGGTAGAGATTGATACTTAAAAAGTTCCCTGGGTAACTTTAGAGTTGAAAAACAATGGATTACAGTCATACAGCTGTGTGCATACATATTTAAAAAATTAAACAACATTTATGTATTTTACATTCCTTAAAAACCCAATACAGGGGCGCCTGGGTGGCTCAGTGGGTTAAAGCCTCTGCCTTTGGCTCAGGTCATGATCCCAGAGTCCTGGGATCAAGCCCCACATCAGGCTCTCTGCTCCGCGGAGAGCCTGCTTCCTCCTCTCTCTCCCTGCCTGCCTCTCTTGCCTACTTGTAATCTCTGTCAAATAAATAAATAAAATCTTAAAAAAAAAAAACCAATACACAAATCAAGATGATTATATATATATATAT
>ML097461.1:0-48929 GCA_003697995.1 Taxidea taxus jeffersonii
TTAGGCTCAGAAGTGATGTAATATCCCTTGCTCCATGTTCTAGTGGTTCCATTTACCAATCCTGATGAAATATAGGAGTGAAAGGACATTTACACAATGGTGAGTATCAGGAGTCATGGTTCACTGGGGGCGATCCTAGAGGCTGGTTAACATAGGAGGTTATATTAATACTTTAAGCCAGAAGAGATGAGGGCCTTGGTGAAAGGAATTGCAGTAGAGGAACAAAGTAGACAATGAATTGATAAATATTTAGCACACAGAATTAATGGCACTTAGTGTCTAGCAAGGTACAGGAGAGAGACAAGAAAGAATTAGAGATAACCCCAGATTTCCAGCCTGCATGCCTGAATAGAAGGTTGTACTCCAAGGACAGAGTGGTTTGTATGGGAAGTTTTTCTTTTACTAATCATCTCCATCAATGACTTTTCTGAACACTTCTTGCTGTCTTCAACATCATCGTATCCTAAGATGATCTCATTCTCAACTGACAGCATACTCTTATCTTACAGAGAACACTAAGACAATCTGATGTTGATTTTCATCAATTTTCAATCTCATTATCTCAGGATGCCATATTTCTTTGGTTCCAAGACAATTTTTTTTATGTTTGCCCTATGTAAATTGGGATATGTGTTCCAGTCAACTATGCGTTATGTTCAATGAAATATGACACATTTGTAACATCATTCATTTTTTTCATGCTCTCTCTCTCTCTCTCCTTTTTTTTCTCCAGAGGAAGAATGAGCCTTTAATAAAAACCAACCAGAAAGAAAGAAAAAGAACAACCAACCAATGCTTGATTGTCCCCTAGAGCTCTTGTATCTTGGGAGGGTCAATATTTAATGCCTTTATTTCTTCTGAATAGTTCAGGCTTTGTATAACCCTAGATTCACCACTAGGATGGCCAACAGATACATGAAAAAATGCTCAACATCATTTATCATGAGGGAAATGCAAATCAAAAAACCACAGTGAGGGGCATCTGGGTGGCTCAGTAGGTTAAAGCCTCTGCCTTCGGATCAGGTCATGATCTCAGGGTCCTGGGATCAAGCCCCGCATCGGGCTCTCTGCTCGGCGGGGAGCCTGCTTCCCCCTTCTCTCTCTCTGCCTGCCTCTCTGCCTGCTTGTGATCTTTGTCTGTCAAGTAAATAAATAAATAAAATCTTAAAAAAACCCCAACACAATGAGATATCACTTCATACCTGTCAGAGTGGCTAAAATAAAAAAACACAAGAAATGATAAGTGTTGCTGAGGATGTGGAGAAAAATGACTCTTTGTGCACTGGTGGTGGAAATGCAAACTGGAATAGCCACTGTGGAAACAGTATGAAGATTCCTCAAAAAGTTAAAAATAAAACTACCTTATGATCCAGTAATTGCACTACTGAGCCTTTAGCTCCCAAATAGAAAAACATTAATTCAAAAGGATACATGTAGGGCACCTGGGTGGCTCAGTGGGTTAAGCCTCTGCCTTCAGCTCGGGTCATGATCTCAGGGTCCTGGGATCGAGCCCCACATCGGGCTCTCTGCTCAGCGGGGAGCCTGCTTCCTCCTCTCTCTCTGCCTGCCTCTCTGCCTACTTGTGATCTCTGTCTGTCAAATAAATAAATAAAATCTTTTTTTAAAAAAAAGGATACATGTACCCATGTTTACAGCAGCATTATTTATAGTAGTCACATTATGGAAGCAGCCCAAGTATCCACCGACAGATGAATGGATAAAGAATAGGTGGCATAGATATATAATGAATATTATTCAGCCATAAAAAAGAATGAAATCTCATCACTTGAAACAACACTGAAAGAGCTAGAGAGTATAATGTTAAATGAAATAAGTCAGAGAAAGATAGAGAAAGATAAATACTATATGATTTCATTTATATGTGGAATTTAAGAAACAAAACAAATGAGCAAAGGAAAAAAGAGAGACATACCAAGAAACAGACTCTTAACTGTGTGATGGTCCCCAGAGGGGAGGTGGGTGAGGGGATGGGTGAAGTAGCTGGAGGGGGTTAAAAAGTACACTTATCATGATGAGCACTGAGTAATGTATAGATTTGTTAAATCACTATATTGTATACCAGAAACTAATATAACACTGTAGATTAACTATATGGAATTAAACTTTTTCAAAAATTACTAAATTTTGAAAAAAAATCCATACATTAAGAAAACACATTAAGAAGAGAGGGAAATATGAGTGAAATGAAATTGTGGTGGTTTGTTTCTATTTTTCCAAACTACTCTGAAATTCCCAATAATTCCTGTAATGTTTGTATCCCATACTTAAGCCAGTATATGGCTGTTCAAAGTCTTCTCCTTCAAGATAGTGATGGGGCTCCCATGAACACATTGTTCCCATCAAAACATTTTCAAGAGTTGGGGTTTGCCTGGCAGAAGACTAGACAGTACAAAGAAAGGACATTTGATCCCTGACAGGCCAGACAGTCCAGACAGTCCAGATCTCCGGCTGTGCTCTCAGCGGGCTGTCTTATCCTTTTTGGCCTGAGGCATCTTTTGCATTTTGTAAGAAAGGAGAGACCCAGCAAGGACACCTCATTATCCAATTAAACCTAATAGAGCAGGAATCATGATCTAAACCTTACAAACCATTTTGGTTAGGAGGAAACATTAATGGGTTTTCATCAACTTCAGTAAAAAGACTGCCATGCCTCTTCTGCAGGTTTTTGTTTTGTTTGCTTTGCCAAAACATTAAGAAGTCCTAGCTGAAAGCGCCTTCTTTAAAAACTGGGAGGTGGACTCTGCACAGTCTTGTAAGGTTCTAACTCACGCCATGGGCTTGTTAAACAAATCTTGCATGTGATGGAGTTCTCAATTGGATTCTTTTTGCAATACAACTTTCTGAAAAAATATTTTATATTTATTTAATTTCTCCTACATAAGTATGAGTAATCATGATAGGGCTATTCTATCTTTGAATCTAGGCTTTTAGAAGAAATTTCCCTCAGGTTCTTATTGTGTCTTGATTCCTTGTTCCAAGTAGTGTTTCTTTCACTTCCTTTACATCAATTTCTTTTTCGGACTTCTTCCTTTTTTGTGATAAAGTCTTTCTGTCTCTACTCTTTTTGAACAACAACAAAAAAACCCTTTCCTAGATCCTGCACCCTCCCCCCCTTTTTTTTGGTGCACAACTCCCTAATCCATCCTTACCCCTTTGGTTCCTAACTTAAAAAATCATGATACCAACTACCGTCCCTTTTCTTCTCAAAAATCCTGAGTCACTCAGGTGTTGACAAAGATGCAGAGAAAGGGGAACCCTCCTACACTGTTGGTGGAACTGCAAGCTGGTGCAGCCATTCTGGAAAACAGTATGGAGGCTCCTCAAAAAGTTCAAAATAGAGCTACGCTATGACCCAGCATTTACAGTACTGGATATTTACCTTAAAGATACAAATGTAGTGACTCAAAGGGGCATATGCACCCAAATGTTTATAGCAGCAATGTAGTCAAACTGTGGAAAGCCAGACTATGGAAAGAGCCCAGATATCCATCAACAGATGAATGGATAAAGAAGATGTGATGTGTATATATATATATATATACACATATATATGATGTGTATATATATATATATGACTATATATCACATTACATGTGATATATAGTCACTATATTGTTACACTCTTTGGATTTAGTGATTATAGTCACTAATTGTTACACTTTTTGGATTTTTATAATTTTCTCATTTATGCACATCCCCATTTTTAAATTTTTTAAATAAAATTGTAACCTGCTCATATCTTTTCCCCCAAATCCATCAGTTCCTGAAGTGAAAGTTGGTCATGTCATTTCTTCACTATCCCTGTTGGCATCGAAATCAAGCATAGACTCTAAGCGTGGTTTATAGCATCTGCTATTATCAACTTCCTGCTTATTAAGCCTCCAGTCTTATCTCTTTGCATTTGTTGCCTTATCCTCCACATTCCAACCAGGCTGAATTATTTGTAATTCCTTGAATTGATCAGACTTATTCTGTTTTACTTTTGAACTTTCTATATGCTGTTTCCCCTTCTGGAACATTCCTTCATAGTTATTATTATTCCTATTTATATTGTGTTACTGTTCCATGTTTGTCTCTGCCCCATCCTAGACTATAAGCTAGAAGCAAAGACTATTTATCTTGCATTGTTATATCTTCATCACTCAAGGAAATGCCTCTCACTTAGTAGTTGTTCAGTGGCAATTTGTTGATTGACCACACACATTATGCAAAAATCGCTATGGCATTTATCAGGACTCTCAACGTTCTTTTTTTTTTTTCCATTTTGATCTTAGGTCTGTTTAATCTCCTTATGTTTCTTTTAGTACTTCATAGTAGCCTCTTCTTTCATCTCTATTTTAGAGTCTTTCTCTTCCATTGTCTGACACACAGCTGCAGAATTTTGTTCACAAAGTGCAATTCTGACTATGCGATTTCTTTGCTAAGTAATTTTCAATGACACCTCACAGCTTGTATTATAAAGGTCACACCTAAGGAATTCCTAGAGGCAGTAATAATATCCTTTCCTGGTTTATATTTTATCAGTCTTGTTCTACTAACCTCCACCTCAGTAAGCAGACTACCTGTGTCACAATTTTCTGTGCATACTGTTCTCCTCCCTTGCTCATTAGAGGGACTTCCTCTCCCTGTAATGAAATTTTAGCCATGATTCAAGCCTCAGTGCAATTGCTACTCCTCTTTAAGTATTTCCCAGACTCCCCCAGGGGACGATATAATTTTTTTCACCTGTGTTCACAAAGCACTTTGTTTTTACCTCCTTTACGCACCTGTTAAGGATATTTTTGTATTTGCGGGTCAGTGATAAGGTGAGAATGAATCTTACTCATTTTTGTACTCCCCAGAGTCCCATGCCCATATGTGGTCATTGTTTGTTGAATCAAATTTTTTAAAGATATTAAGACTTAAGATTAAGCTTTAAATCACAGTAAGTTACATATTTTATTTTTTTATCCAAAATACTGGCCTGTGATCATACCCAAAATTCATTAATGCTTTTCTTTTTAGAAGTGGGACTTTCCCTAATGTATATGAAAGAAATATTAGTTTAATTGACCAGGACATGAAATCCATCCCCTTTAAAATATTATAATAAATAACATGGATGTTAAACATGTTTTCCATGTTTAAAAATTGATTAAAAAATATTTTGGTTAAAGCAGTTTGAGAACAAATAAAGCCCATTTACTATTTCAGGAAGTTTTCTGTTACATCCTCATACTCCTCATATGCTCTAAGTTTGTCAAAGGCAAGAACTGTTCTTTTTGTTGTATTCTGCTATAGTGACCATTCTTTTTGGACCTTGCATTCAATAAAATATTTGCTGCATAAATATGCAAGCACCTGTGTGGCAGGGTAACAACTTGGGGCTTATATTTTCCTTTCCATTTCTCCCTCCTGTGTGTAAACTTGAAAAGTCATCTCACCTCTTTAGAAGGGTGTTGCCTTATTAATAATATGGAGATCTAATCCCTGAATGAGGGCAGGGAGCTTGTTAAGATGACTGGAAATACTCTTTTATTCTGTTCTGCTTCCCACCTCTTCTTAAGCTCTCATTTATTCATGGTCACCCAAATCTTAATGAATTCCTTCAACATTATCAATTCTATCATGATCACAAATGCTTTAATGAAGGTTGATCATGTGCCCAATATTGGAAGGAGCATTGTTGGTATGCTTCGTTTTCTGCTTACTGGAAAGACTCTCTAAGTCAGATGGAAAAATCAGAGGACTCGGCAGGAGAGGTTTCAGACGAAGCAGAGCTATCTGTGTCCTTGCCATGTCTAGGGATGGTCAAACATCACAAGAGATTAGTCTCTCAGAAGAAGGAATTCACTTGTATGAGCAACCCCCAAGGATGGACTCAGGCCAATCTGGCATCTGCCATAGAGCATGCATATCCAGGAGAGCTGCTTCAGGTCAGCAGTCAGAAAGTATTTCTTCTGCTAGAATAAACCTCAAGTGGAAGTCTTCTCAGAAATACAAGCCCAAAGACGTATTAAGTGTCGTCTGCAGCTGACAAAAATTACATTTGCTTATTAGCAGGGCTAATAGGCACCTTCCAGCAGGTCTTATTTCAAATTGTGTTTTCTCAGGCATGAACGAAGGGGCTTTTGAAATTTAATCAGGCACAAAAAAGTTACATGCACTGTCTCTCTGATAACTGCCTCAACCTGATAGAAACATTAGAAGCAAACTATGTTTTAGTGACCTCAACATCTTTGCACAGAGTTCTATGGGAAACCACAAATAGATTTGAGCCATCAACTTGACATTTCATGGGTGGCCTCCCTTGCTAACCCCAAACAGTTCATAGATAGCCACATGTTTTGATTTGCTTCCTCTCAGGAGGCACTAAATTGTCTGATGAGATGGCGTGAAGATACTGTAATACTCTTCCTTCCAGTTGGACCAATAGCCACAGTCTCCTGAATGGATGGGAGACTGTGACCTCCAAGGTCACGTCTATTCCTACAGTCTAAAGAGAAAGGAATCAGAATGCTGTGGGTACAGACTGGTCAGCAACCCCTAACCTAAGGAAAAAGAATGCTTTCCTATGTTCTAAGCAGTTTATCAAATCTGCCAGAATAGATCCTCATTCCAGAAAATCTTAACTCTACAGATATGTTGTGACAACACTAAAAACAATTTCAATCACCTCTTATCTGATAAATGTTTAGCATACTTTAGAAGCCATTTTCTTTAAGATAAAGAACTTTTATGGACTGAATACTTACTATACAACTACCAGTTACCCTGGTTTTCATATAACAATGGTAGTATCTCTTATCACATAATCTAGTCAAATTCTGACATAAATTATATTCATGATCTATCCTAACACATACTGGCTCAAAACATCTGCCTAGCCCCTTTATACTAGAAACTAAATTACTTGAGAAACTGCCTCTTAATTATCCTGTAAACATTCAAACAGTCATAATATTTATGGATGCTCATTAAATATAAGCTGATTATACTGTTTGACATTCTTTAATTGGGAGAATGTACCTCAAAAGCAAACCATTATTAGAACAATGTGTCCATGACATATGGCCTTCTTGATACTCTTGGGACACAGGAAAAGAAGGAGGAACTGCTTTTATCAAGATCTTGGCTATGCCTTTGCTAATAGAGTATGGGATGTTTCTATTGAATACAACAAAAAAGTCCTCATAATTCCAGACTATCATGTTGACCAGGTACAATATGGCTTTCCAGAGTATAAAAAAGAACACAAAATGGTAGTCAGAATGATAAGCCTACTAAGTACTGGAGTTATACCATGACATATGGTCTTTGACTCCAACTTCAGAGTTACAAAAATACAGATGTAGGATTCCAGAAAGCATGAACAATCTTGAACTGTTAAGTTCCTTTGAAAACTGATCTTAGCACAGCTGAGCTGTAGACCGAAAGCAAGTTGATTTATGTCAAAATGAATTACTGAGTGCCATTTCTAAAGCCCAAAAGACTCTGTATATTGCATATTAGTGGGTTTATATCTCATTTTAGGGACTAGGACATTTCTGTTCATTTTACCATTTTTCTTGCTATACCAAAGGAGATCAAAATAAGTGCCATTTACTGAGAACTAACTGATAGTTTCACCAGGTTGCAATGTTTTAATTAAAGAGATAAAAAGAAAAGGCCACATTCTACTGTTCAATGAAGAGTCCTTTATAAAAGCCTTATAAGAGCATGAGACAGATTTTTATTTGATAATGAGAGGCAAAATGTATAAAAAAGAAATTGGAAAAAAAGACTTTAAGCAATAAAGTAATACTAAATGGGTTTTATTTTTTGTAAATAACTATAGCAGAAATTAGCACATTTTGAAACTAGATTTACTGTTATTATATGAAAAAGTGTCAAAACTTTGGGAGATGCCTAGATTGGTAAATAAAGTGCAAAAAATGCCCTCCATAGTTTGAAACACTTACTTCTATTGTTTTTCTTTTCTTTGCTTTTATAGTTTTTTTTTTAAAATCACTGTATTCCTACTGAAAAGAACGCTGCATAAAAATATTTAAATCCATGCAGTTTATAAGGAAGAATGCATTATTATGGTATCTGGATTATTCAAAACACTAACTGTATGTTAGTTGTGTTATTTTAATTATGGCAACAAACTATAAAGAATTATTTTCTTAAGCTAATTTTGGGTAAAATCTATTTTCTAAATAAAATTTAAAGGAGTTTTGGAAAAATGAGAAATTTGCATTTATATTAAGTTCCTGATTCAGTTTTGATAATGCACTTGGTAAAATTTTTAACCACAGACATGAATGTCTAAAAAAACTAAAAAAGGAAAAAGTATCTCATGGCATCTATGACAAAAGATCAGAAAACTAACCTTGATTTAAAAGCAAATTAAAAAGAACAATTAACCTTTCCTTTTTCTGTCTTCTCTTGCAAACACAGGACACCATGTCAATCTTATTTCAATATGTAGCATAAAAAAGCAAAGCTAGTAAACAAATGAACAAAAAATGAATTGTACTTATTCAGTTGGTTCTTTTACACTATAGTCCTGGACTAGGACCTGGATGTTTTGGAATGAGAAGCCAGGTCTGCTTTGCCTTTCTATTTAATTTTACAGAGAACTAGGACAATGGTAACATGTCATCATTGAGGGCATGCTGTGCAAGATTTATCTTCCTGTGTTCAAACAAATCATTAGATTTATCTTTTTTGGTATCATAGGTCTTCATTGAGTCAAATAAACCATATTTTGTTTACTACAGTGGAAAGATATAAATGCTAACTACTGTTTAACTTTATTTTATGAGAATGAATATTATATTCTTCCTTCCATGACCTTTTATTGCCTCGTGAATAGAGAAATAATTTGCTAGACAGAAATAGCAGCAAGAGAATGATGGAATTTATGAGCAGGCCAAATCTTCTAAAACTGATAGAGAAACATGATAGTTTCAGAATTTAAAAAAGGGAATTTTTCTGTACCCCATTTTCAAAACTTTTACTAACTTTATATCAGGCAGTAAATAATACACAAGTTTTAAAAGGTACACAACTCATCAATCTTCTGTAAGAGAAAAATAAAGTCAAAACCTGCGATAGGTAAGATATTTTGCCAAACCCTTACACATGACCTCCTTTAAAAAATATCCAAAAAAGGAATATAGAAAAACATGTAAGGAGAGTGCTTTCCACAAGAGAGAGAAAAAAATGACCCAATAATAGGAAAATGAGAGTACAGCATAATGTCAAGATTGGGATTTCTGGAACATCACAGAACAGTTTAGAGTGGTTTGATAGTGAGCAGATTACCTGCTTTCTGAACCAGCTTCCTCCTGTATATGATGGAGATCACATCAGTCCCTATCCTAAATGGTAAGAAAATAGATGAGGTGAGAGATATAAAACAACTTGCACTGTACCTAGCACATTTTAACCACTTTAGAAATATTAACCATTATAACTAATTTTAGTTAACAAATTTTTTTACCAGATCCACATAACTCATGGTTGCATATGTTAAAATTGTGGCCACCCAGTTAAAATTTGCAAAACACATCAATCCACTGTCTAATCTTGGAGTTCTCTGGGCAATCTTTTCCTGAGATTTCTTGGTCTTGATATTGTATCAGAACACTGTGGTTTGAAAGAAACTTAAAAATCAAGTTTTCAGGGATTCTGCTCATAATGGAGAAAGCTGGAAAGAATATTGCTACCATCCTTACAATAAGAAAAAGATGGCTAGTCTATGAAATCTTAACCTTTCCTGAATGTATTAGAGAGCTGAGATCATAGGCCAAAGCTTAGGCTGATGAAAGAACAGAAACATTAAAAATACTCCAGAAATTCAGTGACTAGCCAAGCATAAGTTGCCACCAAAGGAATTTGAATTCTGGGGTGCACAAAATGGCAATCATAGCAAAACCAAACCCAAATACAGGTCAAGTCATGGTTACATTGACTTGGTCCCTACCCCAATAACTTACCAAATAAAGACGTGTGCCCATTTCCAGGTATAAATGCTATTTATACCACACACTGTTACATAGTGTAAGATATCTAATCTTCAAACAAGAGGTATGAGAACCATAAAGAGACAAGAAATAATTACACACTTTAAGAAAATCAATAGTAATAGACTCCAATATGATCCAGATACTGGCACTATCACACAAGGATTTTAAAATAACAAAAATAACAATGATTAATGTATCATTATGATTAATAGTGAAAAAGGAAGACAGCAGCATATATTCAGGAAATATATTCAGGGGTATTCAGGAAAGGAGTAAGAAGTGTAAGAAAAAAAAGAATTGAAATGCAGAATTAAAAAATACAGTAACAGATATAAAACATATTTGATGGACTCATCCAAAGGGAAGAATTTCACACTGTTGAGGAAGGAATTTGCAAATCAAAAATAGATCAGTAGAAATTACCCACACACGGTACAAAGCAAAATGATAGGAAAAGAAAGAGTACCCAATAGCTATGAGACAATATCAAACACTCCAACATGTATGTGAAATATCGGAAGGAGAATGGGGCAGAAAAAATATTTAAAGAAATAATGATAAAGAATTACCCAGGACTAGTGAAAGATACCAAAACATAGCTCTAGGAAACTCAGAGGATAAATAACAAAGAAATACACCCAATCATTCCAACTGCTAAACACCAAAGACAAAGTCTTGACGGTATCTGGAAAAAAAGGATACATTACATCCAGAGAAACAAAGTTAAGAATTACATTAGATTTACCATTAGAAAAAAATGAAAGTAAAAGACAGTTCATTGAGATCTTTAGAAGTATTGAAATTAAAAAAAAAAAACCTGTCAACATCAATTTCTGTACCCAGTGAAAATTTTTTCAGTAATAGAAAAGAAATAAAGAAGTCTTTAGACAAAACCCGAGTGAATTTGTAACGAAAATACATGTGCTATAAGAAATGTTCAAGGACCCTCTTCAGGCAGAATAAATACATGAGAGAGAAACTAGGATCCACACAGAGATATGAAGAGCACTGGAAATGACATGAATGTGTGTATATATGAAATATTATTTTATTTAAATTGCTCTAATAGAAAATTTCTCTCTACAACAAAAACAGTAGTGATGTGTGTTAGTGTTGTGTATACTGTGTACAGCTAACATTAAAAACTATATGATAACCATTGTATAAAAGATTCAACTGAATAACTGGGAGCACATTCATGTAAAATTCATCACATTATATGTGAAAATGTATATTTTTGCATGGAAGCTGTGGTTAAAGTTTTATATATAAACTCTAGGGAAATGAAAAATGTCATTTTAGGGAGTTATAAATGATAAGCTAATAGTGAAGGCAAATGTGGAATCATAAAGTATGCAATCCAATAGGCAGCAGAAAAAGGAAGACAGAATAAAAGAACAGATGAAATAAAATAATAACTAGAAATATGGTCCACTTTTACTAATAATATCAATAATTACATTCACTATTAAGTAGTATAAGTACATGCATTAAAAGACAGAGATTATTGAATGGATTAAAAATTAAATGAACCAACTCTATACTACCTACAAGAAACCCACTACATACATAAAGATGTATATGGATAAAAGGAAAAAGGAAGATATACAAAGAACCATTCAAACAATAATCAAAATAAAAATAAAGTAACTATACTGATATCAGAGAGTTGACTTTATAAACAGGAAACTCTCCTGATTGTCTGAGCACAGAATTGCATGAAGAAGCACGGTATTTCCATGAATCACCCTGCAGGTTACCAAGGAAGACTTTGCCACTTTAAATTATATATTATGTATGGATGAAAGCAATCTGAGAGGCTTGAATAGAAAAAGTAAACAAATTAAAAACTCCCAAACTAAAATTTAACTAAGTGCTATGATCCACAGAATGAATTTATCATTGATGACCCCTATCATAGGGATGAGTTCAACTTTGAGACTGGTTACCAGCAGTGTGTGAGATGCTGCACAGCATTCTTGGAGAATGCCCATTATCTCCATACCAGTTTCTCCTAGCAGCTATCAGGGAACCCCACAGGCTCTGCAGTAAAGCCATAGCTGTTTCTTCAGTTGACCCTCTTTTTTTTCAGTTTTGATATTATATATTCTTAAAAAAGTTTTTTTCTATTAATATATAATGTATTATTAGCTCCAGGGGTACAGGTCTGTGCATCATCAGGCTTACACACTTCACAGTACTCACCATAGCACATACCCTCTCCAAAGTCCATAATCTTAAATAATTGTAAGTGGAACTCAGTTATTGTATTTGACAGAAAAATGGTTCATCCAGACCAAAAAAAGTATATCTATAACAAGGAATACTTTGAAGGAAAAGATTATTATTTGCCAATAAAGGATCAATGTACCAAAAAGATATAATGAGCCAAAATATGTACCCATCTAACAACAGGGCTTAAAAATACATATGGCAAATAGTTATAAAAGTGAGGAGCAAAATGGACAAAGCCACAGTTATAAGGGGGTCACATTATGCTTTTCTCTCAGTAATAAAACAGTTGGAGATCACCAAAAATAAAGAAGATGTAAACAACACTATGAACCAATTTGATCTAATTGATATTTATAGAACACTCCACTCAATAACAACAGAATAAAAATCTTCTCAAGTGCTCATGGAACTTTAATCAAGATATTCTAGACTGTGAAAGAAAACACCAGAAATTTAAAAGAGCAGAAATCATGCAAAGTATTTTCTTTAACCCTAGCAAAATAAATTAGAAACTGACAACAAAAATATATTTGAACATCTCCAAATTTGGGTCAATAAGGAAGTTTCAAAAAATTTTAAAAATTAAAATAATGTATACAACTTTATTTCACCATAGAAGAATTAAGCTAGAACTTGATGTCAAAGCAACTAAAAAAATATCAAACTATTTAGAAATTAAACAATATATTTGTAAATAACTCAAGGATCAAAAAATAGAATTTACAAAATACTTAACATAAATGATTTTCAAGCTGTGAGATAAAGGGAAATCAGGACTTAGGGGGAAATTTATAGTCTTAAATGCATTTCCTAGAAGGAATATAGCCTAAAAATGAGTTAGTTCAGCTTCTATCCTAAGAAGCTTGGGGGGCACCTGGATGGTTCTGTTGGTTAAACACCTAACTTTGGCTCAGCTCATAAGCCCAAGGTCCTGGAATTGAGCCCCATGTCCTTGCCCCCTTCTCCCTCTGCCTCTCCCCCAGCTTGTGCTCTCACTCTTTCTCAAATGAATAAATAAATCTTAAAAAAAAAAAAAGAAGAAGAAACTAGGGGGAAAAAACCCCTTCAAACAAACCCAAAGAAAGTAGAAACAGGTAAATAGTAAAAATAACAGCACCAATCAAAGCAACAGAAAATGGAGATCAAAAGGTACAAACTTCCAGTATAAAATAAATAGACCCTGCAGATATAATGTAGAACATGGTTACTATAGTTAATAATACCATAGTGTGTATTTAGAAGTTGTTAGGAGAGTAGATCTTAAAAGTTTTTATCACAAGAAAAAAAATTTTTAATTATGTGAAGTGCTGGATATTAACTAGACTTTTTGTGGTGATCATTTTGCAATAAAAATATACTGAATCATTATGTTGTAACCTGAAACTAATATAATGTCACATGTCAATTACATCTCAATAAAAAAATTAAAATAAAATTTCAACAAAATCTAAAATTTCTTTGAAAATCTTAAGAGAAAAATTATAAAATATTACTTCAGGAATGAAAAACTGGGCACTACCCTGACATAATTCTCAACAGAAGGATAACTGGAAGATACAAGAGACCAACTTTCTAATGCTACATTTAATAATTTAGACAATATTTAAAAAGATTCTAGGAAAACACAAAAAATAGAAGTTCTGAGTAGTTCTATTTATATAAAAGATACTGAAAAAAACACATAATAAGAGAAACTCCACAACAATATGGCTTTACAGATTAATTATTCCATATACTAAAAAATGAGGGGCACCTGGGTGGCTCAGTCAGTTAAGCATCTCACTCTTGATTTTGGCTCAAGTGATTATCTCAGGGTTGCAAGCCTGCTTTAGTATCTCTCTCTCCCTCTGCCTCTCCTCCCCACCCACATGCATGTGCTTGTGCTTTCTCTCTCTCTCTCTCTCTCTCTCTCTCAAAAAAATAATGTACTAATTGTTGCAGAATACATAAAAAAGAAATGCATCCCAATTCTTTTTATGAAATGAGAATAAACTTCATGGTAAAACCTAACAAGAACATTAAAAAAAAATCTGATCCTTGTCATGATATTAGGGGCAACAGTTTGAAATATATTAGTATATTTAATACAGAGACATAGACAATAATATGACAGCATCAAGTGACACTTATTTTAGAAATACAAGAAATACAAGGTAGTTTTCCATTTCATAATTGATTACTTAAGTATATCGCCTTAACTGAAAAAAAATGACAGCTTGATAATGTTAGAACTTATTCATGATACAAATCTCTGGTACACCAAGAATAAAAGGAAAATTCCCATTTTGATAGAGTAACTACAAAGATAACCAATAGAAATTATTTTTTTTCCCTAGAATCAAAGATCAGGCAAATTTATCTGCTACTATTAGTTGATTTCAATTTTATACTGGAGATTTAGTCAGTACACAATACAAGAAAAAATATAATAAGGATTAGAAAAGAATAAAAAGAGAAGGCCATTGTTTGCAAATGTCATTTTTATGTCTACAGATAACTGGAATAAAAAGGCCACTAGACAGAAGATTAATATATTAAGAATTAGTTATACTTGAAGGCAAAATGGTGGAGGTGTAGCAGACTGAGATGATATCAGGGTGCAGGAATTCAGTTAGATAGTTATGAAACCATTCTGAACACTTACAAACCCAACAGGAGATCGAAAAGAAGAAGAACAGCAATTCTAGAAACAAAATTGACCACTTTCTGAAAGGTAAGACATGTGGAAAAGTGAATCTGAAGCCATGGGAAGATAGACCATGGGGGGAGGGGCTGGCTTCTGGCAAGTGGTGGAGCAACAGAGCACAAAATTCAAACTTTTAAAAGTCTGCTCCACTGAAGGACATTGCTCCAGAGGCTAAATGGGGGTGGAGCCCTTGTGGGGACAGTCTGTATCAGGTCCCATGGGGTCACAGAAGGATCAGGGGGTATCTGAGTGTAGCAGAGCTCACAGGTATTAGAGTGGGGAAGCCCGCTAAGAGACAGAGCCGAGGAGTGAGCTCTCAGCTCGGGATTACCTTAAGCTGTGATCTGTGACAAAATTAGTCCACTGCTCTTTAAGCAGGGACCCCACAAGTGGCAGATCCAGGGAGAGCCACTGGAAGAGCAGATTGGCAGGAATCTGCTGGGTTTGGAGTCTCCAAATGGGGCTGTGTGTCAAAGACAGAAACACTCAGTCACAGTGTAGTGAGCTTGGAGCATGGCCGGAGACCAGGGAAATGGGAGTGATTGAGCACTTTTCTCCAAGGGCGCACTGAGGAGTGGGGCCCTGAGCTCTCAGGTCCTCAGGGCCAGAGATTAGGGGGCTGCTATTTTCATTCCTGTCCTCCAGAGCTCTACAGAAAACATTCAGGAAACAAAAGCTCCCGAGAGCGAAACTGAGCGGATTACTTAGCCTGGCCCCTGGCAAGGGTGGGGCAATTCCACCTCAGGCAAAGACATTTGAGAATCACAAAAACAGGCCCCTCCCCCAGAAGATCAGCAAGAACATCCAAGCCAAGACCAATACCAAGCTCACTCATCCAAGCTCACTGATCAAGAACAGCAGAATTCCAGAGGAGGGGAAAGCAAAGCATGGAATTCATGGCTTTCTCCCCATGATTATTTAATCTTGCAAAGTTAATTGAATTTTTAATTTTATATTTTTCTTATTCTAATATTTTTAACTTTTCCTCTTTCCTCTTTAACTAGTTTACCTTAACAATACCTTTCTGAAAAAAAGTCTTTTAAAACCTTCATTATTATAGTCATATTTTATCTTTCATTGTATCTAACTTTATTTTTTGTATACATATAGGGTTTTTTCTTCTATACAATGTTGGGATACAACTTCTTCTAGTAGATCAAAATATACTGAAATCTAGCACAGGGCTTTGTTCTAGTCTCCAGTTTGACCAAATTCTCTCCACTTTCTTCTTCTTTCTTTTCCCAACCAACTTATCTTATGAATTCCTTTTTTAGAATTTTTAAAAAAATTTTCATCTTTACAGTCATATTCCATCCTTTTATCATGTTTACCCTTATTTTTGTATATATATAAATTTTTCTTTCTTTAAAATTTTGGGAGGTAGTTTCTTGTAAATACACACAAAATCAAGTGGATGGCTCTGTTCTATTTACCAGTCTAATATATGTATTTATTATATATTTTTTTAATTAAAATTTTTTTTAAAAAACTACTTTTTAGTCCATTTCTTCTCCCCCTTATTTGGGGTCTCTTCTGATTTGGTTAGTGTGCATTTTTCCTGGGGTCTTTGCCACCCTTTTAGTATTTTATTCTCTCGTTCATATATTCTTATCTGGATAAAATGACAAGGTGGAAAAACTCACCACAAAAAAAAGAACAAGAGGCATTACCAAAGGCTAGGGACCTAATCAATACATACATTGGTAATATATTAGATCTAGAATTCAGAATGATGATTATCAAGGTGCTAGCTTGCCTCAAAAAGGCATGTAAAATATTGGAGAAACGTTGTCTGGAGAAATAGAGGCCCTTCCTAGAGAAATAAAAGAAATAAAATCTAACCAAAACTAAAAAACACTACTAGTGAGGTGCGATAAAAAAAAATGGAGGCTCTAACTGCTAGAATAAGTGAGGCAGAAGAGAGAATTAGTGATATAGAAGACCAAATGACTGAGAATAAAGAAGTTGAGCAAAAGAGAGACAAAGAGAGACAAATAACTACTGGACCATGAGGGGAGAATTTGAGAGAGAAGTGATATCATAAGGTGAAAAAATATTTGAATAATTGGTACTCCAGAAGAAGAAGAAAGAGAGAGGGTGCAGAAGGTATATTGGAGCAAATTATTATAGAGAATTTCCCTAATATGGCAAAGTCCAGGAGGCACAGAGAATCCCCCTCAAAATCAACAAGAATAGGTCCACACCCTGTCATCTAATAGTACAATTTACAAGTCTTAGTGACAAAGAGAAAATCCTGAAATCAGCCCAGGACAAGAAGTCTGTAACATACAATGGTAAAAATAATAGATTGGCAGCAGACTTATCCACAGAGACCTAGAAGGCCAGAAAGAACTGACATGATATATTCAGAGCACTAAATGGGAAACACATGCAGCCAAGAATACTATATCCAACTAGGCTGTCATTGGAAATAGAAGGAGAGATAAAAAGCTTCTAAGACAAACAAAAACTAAAAGAATTTGTAAACACCAAACCAGCCCTATGGGAAATATTGAAAGGGGACCTCTAAGCAAAGAGAAAGCCTAAAAGTAGTAGACCAGAAAGGAACAAACACAATAAACAGTAACAGTCACCTTACAGGCAATGCAATGGCACTAAATTCGTATTTCTCAATAGTTACCCTGAATGTAAATGGGCTAAATGCCCCAATCAAAAGACACAGGGTATCAGAATGGATAAAAAACTAAAATCCATCAATATGCTGTCTACAAGAAATTCATTTTAGACCCAAAGTCACCTCCAGATTTAAAGTGAGGAATGGAAAACAATTTACTGTGCTAATGGACATCAAAAGAAAGTTGAGGTAACAATCCTTATGTCAGATAAATTACATTTTAAGCCATGGACTGTAATAAGAGATGAGGAAGGACAACATATCAACTCAAAGGGTCTGTCTAACAAGAAGATCTAACAATTTTAAATATCTATGCCCCTAACATGGGAGCAGCCAATTATATAAACCAATTAATAACAATCAAAGAAACACATAGACAATAATACAATAATAGTAGGAGATTTTAACACCCCCCTCACTGCAATGGACAGATCATCCAAGCAAAAGATCAACAAGGAAATAAAGGCCTTAAATGACACACTGGATAAGATAGACATCTGATATATTCAGATATATTCAGAACATTCCATCCCCAAACAAGAGAATACACATTCTTCTCTAGTGCACATGGAACATTCTCCAGAATAGATCATATCCTGGTACACAAATCAGGTCTCAACCAGTACCAAAAGATTGGGATCATTCCCTGAATATTTTCAGGCCACAATGCTCTGAAGCTAGAACTCAGTCACAAGAGGAAATTTGGAAAGAACCCAAATACATGGAGACTAAAGAGCATCCTACTAAAGAATGAATGGGTCAATCAGAAAATTAAAGAAGAATTGAAAAAAATTCATGGAAACAAATTATAATAAAAGCACAACTGTTTAAAATCTGTGAGACAGAGGGAGGCAGTCCTGAGAGGAAAATATATAGGGATACAAGCCTTTCTCAAGAAACAAGAAAGTTCTCAAATACACAACCTAACCCTATACCTAAAGGAGCTGGAGAAAGAACAGCAAAGAAACCCTAAACCCAGCAGAAGAAGAGAAATAAGAAAGATCAGAGCAGAAATCAATGAAATAAAAACAAACAAACAAAAAACCCACAGTAGAACAAATCAACAAAACTAGGAGCTGGTTCTTTGAAAGAATTAATAAGATTGATAATCCCCTGGCCAGACTTATCAAAAAGAAAATAGAAAGGACCCAAATAAATAAAATCATGAATGAAAAAGGAGAGATCACAACCAACACCAAAGAAGTTCAAACAATTATAAGAACATATTATGAACAATTGTACACCAGCAAATTTGACAATCGGGAAGAAATGGATGCATTCCTACAGACATATAAACTACCAAAAACTGAACCAGGAAGAAATAGAAAACCTGAACAGACCCATAACCAGTAAGGAGATTTAAGCAGTCATCAAAAACCTCCCAACAAACAAGAGCCCAGGGCCAGATCAAGCACTTAAAGAAGAATTAATTTCTATTCTTCTGAAACTGTTCCAGAAAATAGAAATGGAAGGAAAACTTCCAAACTCATTTTATGAGGCCAACATTACCTTGATCCCAAACCAATACAAAGATCCCATCAAAAAAGAGAATTACAGATCAATATCCTTGATGAACACTGATGTGAAAATTCTCACCAAAATACTAGCCAATAGGATCCAACAGTACATTAAAAGGATTACTCACCATGACCAAGTGGGATTTATTCCAGAGATGCAAGGTTGGTTCAACATCTGCAAATCAATCAATGTAATACAATACATTAATAAAAGAAAGAAAAGAACCATTTGATACTCTCAATAGATGCTGAAAAAGCTTTTGACAAAGTACAGAATCCTTTCTAGATCAAAACTCTGCAAAGTGTAGGGATAGAAGGTACACACCTCAATATCATCTAAGACACTATGAAGAGCCCACAGTGAATATCATTCTCAATGGAGAAAAATTTAGAGCTTTTCTGCTAGGGTCAGGAACATGGCAGGGATGCCCATTATCACCACTGCTATTCAACATAGTACTAGAAGTCTTAGCTCAACAATCAGACAACAAAAAGAAATTAAAGGCATCCAAATCAGCAAGGAAGAAGTCAAACTATCACTCTTTGCAGATGATATGATACTTTATGTGGAAACCCCAAAAGACCCCACTCCAAATCTGCTAGAACTTGTACAGAAATTCAGTAAAGTATCAGGATATAAAATCAATGCACAGACTTCAGTTGCATTTCTATACACCAACAGCAAGACAGAAGAAAGAGAAATTAAGGAGTCAATCCCATTTACAATTGCACCCAAAACCATGAGACACCTAGGAATAAACCTAACCAAAGAGCAAAGAATCGGTACTCAGAAAACTATAAAGTACTCATGAAAGAAATTGAGGAAGACACAAAGAAATAAAAAAATGTTCCATGCTCATGGATTGGAAGAACAAATATTGTGAAAATGTCTATGCTACCTAAAGCAATCTACATGTTTAATGCAATCCCTATTAAAATCCCATCCATTTTTTTTTCAAAGAAATGGAACAAATAATCCTAAAATTTATATGGAACCAGAGAAGATCTCAAATAGCCAGAGGAATATTGAACAAAAAAGCCAAAGTTGGTGGCATCACAATTCCAGACTTCAAGCTCTATTACAAAGCTGTCATCATCAAGACAGTATGGCACTGGCACAAAAACAGACACATAGATCAATAAATCACATAGATCATCGACACATAGATCACAGAATAGAGAGTCCAGAAATGGATCCTCAACTCTATGGCCAACTAATCTTTGACAAAGAGGGAAAGAATGTCCAATGGAAAAAAGACAGTCTCTTTAACAAATGTTGTTGGGAAAATTGGACAGCCACATGCAGAACAATAAAACTGGACCATTTCTTTACACCACACACAAAATAGGCTCAAAATGGATGAAAGACCTCATTGTGAGACAGGAATCCATCAAAATCCTTGAGGAGAACACAGGAAGCAACCTCTTTGGCCTCAGTCATAGCAACTTCTTTCTAGAAACATTGCCAAAGGCAAGGGAAGCAAGGGCAAAATTGAACTATTGATCAAGATCAAAAGCTTTTGAACAGCAGGGGAAATAGTCAACAAACCAAAAGACAACTGACAGAATGGGAGAAGATATTTGCAAAGGACATATCAGATAAAGGGCTAGTATCCAAAATCTATAAAGAACTGATCAAATTCATCACCCAAAGAATAAATAATCCAATCAAGAAATGGGCAGAGGACATGAACAGACATTTCTGCAAAGAAGACATCCAGATGGTGAACAGACACATGAAAAAGTGCTCCACATCACCAGGCATCAGGGAAATACAAATCAAAACCACAATGAGATACCACCTCACACCAGTCAGAATGGCTAAAATGAACAAGTCAGGAAATGACAGATGCTGGCAAGGATGTGGAGAAAGGGGAACCCTCCTATACTGTTGGTGGGAATGCAGGCTGGTGCAACCTCTCGAAAACAGCATGGAGGTTCCTCAAAAAATTGAAAATAGAGCTACCTTATGACCCAGCAATTGCTCTACTGGGTATTTACCCTAAAGTTACAAATGTAGTGATCCAAAGAGGCACGTGTACCCAAATGTTTATAGCAGCAATGTCCACAAGAGCCAAACTATGGAAAGAACCTAGATGTCCATCAACAGATGAATGGGTAAAGAAGAGGTGGTGTGTGTATATATATATATAATCGAGAGAGACGGATATATATATACATATATATACAATGGAATACTATGCAGCCATCAAAAGAAATGAAATCTTGCCATTTGCAACAACGTGGATGGAACTAGAAGGTATTATGCTGAGTCAAAAAAGTCTATCAGAGAAAGACAATTATCATACGATCTCCCTGATATGAGGAATTTGAGAGGCAGCATGGTGGGTTTGGGGGGTAGGGAAGGAAAAATTGAAACAAGATGGGATCAGGAGGAAGAGAAACCATAAGAAACTCTTAATATCACAAAATAAACTGAGGGTTTCTGGAGGGGAGTGGGGTGGGAGGGTAGGGATAAGGTGGCTAGGTGATGGACATTCGGGAGTGTATATGCTATAGTAGTGCTGTGAAGTGTGTAAGCATGACAATTCACAGACCTATACCCCTGGGGCTAATAATACATTGTATGTTAATAAAAGAAAAAAGAGTTATACTTCTTTACATCAGTTACATACACATTAAAAATAAGTTTAGGGGCGCCTGGGTGGCTCAGTGAGTTAAGTCTCTGCCTTCTGCTCAGGTCATGATCTCAGGGTCCTGGGATCGAGCCCCACATCGGGCTCTCTGCTCGGTGGGGAGCCTGCTTCCCCCTGTCTCTCTGCCTGCCTCTCTGCCTACTTGCAATCTCTGTCTGTCAAATAAATAAGTAAAAATTTAAAAAAAAAAACAAGTTTACAAAAATGTCATTTACAATATTACCTAAAATATCAAATAGGAATAAATCTAACAAATAATGTAAAAAACATTACACTTCATTATACTAAAAACTACAAAACATTATTATGAGAGCAAAAGAAGATTCTGGTAAATACAGAAATATGCCATTTTCATGGATGTGATGATTCAACATTGCAAAGATACTGATGATCCCTGAAATGTTCCATAAATTAATGTAAAAGAATATAACCAGTTTGTGGAAACTCAAGAGCTAATTTAAAACAACCAGAAAAAAATGGTTTAACCAAAGATCCAAAAAATATAGAAATCTTAAAGAAGGAAATACAACTGAAAGATGTCTATTACTAGATGTTATGATGTTCCTTATGCACACATATTTCAAATTACCAAAGTGGAATTACAAGACAGTGTTGAAGATTAACAAAAAATTAAAAATTATTTTAAAAACTGGGGAACATATACTTATAATAATATTTTTTAATAAGACTCAGAAACTCTAAATGTAAAGAAAAATTTGGGAATCTGACCTCACTAAAGTTAGTATTTTTCATGCAACAAAGGATATCATATGGCTTTTAAAATGAGAAAAACTTTGGAAATGTATTTGCATATAAATGAAAGAAGGTTGATATACGAAACGTTTTAAAAATCTTGCAAATCAGTAACAAAATAACTCAATAGAAAAAGAATCAAGTGATAAGTATGGGAAATATATAGAAAAGAAAACCTAAATAGCCAATAAATACACGAAAAGATTACTAATCTCACTAGGACCCATGTAAATGTAATTTGAAGCAACAGTCAGATATAGTTTTGCATTCATTGAATTGGCAAAAATTAAAAATCCTGATAACACCAAGCGGTGGCATGAACAGGGATTCAGGGAGCATCCTTGTGGCAGCAGACTACTCTCTACATGGTGGTAGTGGAAATGTATTTTGATATGTCACTTTAGAGAGCAATTTGGCATTAATTTCCACTAAACCTGAGGATGAACATGCCTAATAATTCCACTTCCAGAGTTGGTGCTGTTTAGTACACACTATGCTAATGAAAAACAGAAACAAAAAATCAGAAGGCAGATGGATAAACTATGGCATGTTATTGGCTGGGAGAGAAATCTTTCAATTTCAGAGTAGTTGTAACTTCAGAGAAGGGAGAGAGGGGGATGTATAGTCACAGTGATAATGAAGATGAGGGAATGATTTTCAATGTGCTATGTCTTAATACATAAAAGTTAATACTTGCAATATATTGGTGTTTTCACAGATATTTCTTAGCTTTTAAAGTTTGAAATCTTTTATAATCAAAAAGGAAAAAAATAGGTCAGTGAACTTATTCTGGGATAACATCAGTTTGAATGGAGAGATGGGAGACTGTTGAAGGAACTGAGTTGAAGAAACTGACCAGTCCTGGCACCCAATTAATGAGAGAAAATGGAAAAGCAGAGAGTGGAGGGGGAAGGGAGAAGGGTAGGACAGATGGAGAGAGAGATCATAGAAGAAAGGGTAAATGTTAGGGGAGTGGGTGGAGAATGGGTGGGGTAGGGGCTGGACTGGGGAAAATGGTGCTATTAGCAGAACTAGGGAACATGGAGCAGGAGGCTCAGAAGGAGAGGATGTTTCATTTCTTTTTTAATTTTTATTATTTTTTTTATTTACTTGATAGAGATCACAAGTAGGCAGAGAAGCAGGCAGAGAGAGAGAAGGAAGCAGGCTCCCCGCTGAGCAGAGAGCCCGATGCGGGGCTCGATCCCAGGACCCTGAGATCATGACCTGAGCCAAAGGCAGAGGCTTAACCCACTGAGCCACCCAGGTGCCCCAGGATGTTTCATTTTTGAAGAGTGACTCATGGATACTGATAAGACAGCCAATTAAAGAGGTAGTTGATTGTGACCAAAATGGGGAGAGAAATTAAGGATGAAGCTGTAGTGTTTAGAAGCAACAAAATTGAAAACAGGGGCCATGAGTTAGCTAAGTTTCAGAGGACATGAGGGGTAAGAGAGGAAGAAAAAGAACCACCACAAAATCCTTGGCATAACCATTGCACTGGAGTATCAGCCTCTGAAGAGCTGCCAAGGCAGAAGGGGCATGAGACACAGCAGAGAATCAGGAGAGGCTGGCCCAGAAGCCAACCCACAAGAGAACTTCACCAAATCGTGATCACTGGTATTCACATGATGGATACTTGAGAAGGGAGAGAAGGCAGGGAAAGCTGCTGTGCTTAGCAACTAGGGGGTCCCTGATGACTTCAGGATGATGAGAAGAGAGAGGCAATGGTGACTACCAGGGTGATGGTCTGGCTACTAAACATATACAGTAAGGATCGGGGGCATAAAGGAGCGGCTGCTTCCTGGACTGAGTGTCAGCTGAGAGGTGACATTCTGCCCATTCTGGTTGCTTCTCCTGAGACTGGCCTACTTCCAGACTCGGTGAGAGCTCCTCCAGGAGTTGTCATCCTCTCACCTTCCTCCTGTGGGTCTAAGCTGAAGAGCATTGGGGAATTGACTGAGAAATAAAACTGTTTATCCCAGCCCTGCATAAATAAATGTCACTTCACTATTCCCTGCATCTGAATCACTGATAGCCTATATTTTGCTGATCTTGTTTATCCTTGAAGCTGTCCTCAAACATTTCCCAGTCTCCTGAATTGCATACAAATGGATGAATATTTGAAAAAGTGTGATTGCTGTTGTTTGTTATTTTGTCCTGCCACTGTGCTTTCTTATACCATCTGGACTGGAGGTGGACTTGTTAAAAAAACACCCAGAAAGGACAGTCTCGAGAATTTGAGCGTACAAGAGAGAAGGAAGTCCTTAGTCTCTCCCCCAGAAAACAGATCTTTACAGAGTTTCCTGGCCAAACATGCAGCCAAGATGTTGCTAAATCTGGGAAGCTTATCAAGTGCAAACTGTGAGTCTTCTCTTCACAACTGTGTTCAACTACACATGGTATGTTTGTTGCTTTAAATGAACATCACAGGAATAATCACAACAGACACCTGTATGGAACGGTGCACTTTTCATATTATTTCCACATGCAAGAGATGATTTCATCTTCCTGACAACCTTGTGAGGTTCTAAGTCTCGGAGAGGCTACACGGTCAAGGTAAAAAGCAAGGCAAGGGTGTGATGGGGTCAGGTCTCTGACTGTCCAGTCAGTGTTCTGCAACACTGTGGTCTATCTTTAATACATTCCATAGCTGAGACTTTAGATATCTGCCTTTGCCTATGATAGTAGTCAGGCAGGATGAAATGAAAAGGTAAATGTTCATCCCACATTGACAGATGTATAATTGATTCACCATTTCTTTTTGCAAAGGGTGGAATCAAGGATGTTCACTAGAGCCTCCCTTCAAGGAGATCAGTTTGTTTGGAGGAAATTGCTTGGCAAGCCAATCATGCTGAAAGCCTGGATCCTCATGGAGCTTGGGCTTGCCCTGAATGAGGAAAGGAGGGAAAATTTTTGGTTGAATCAGGAAGAAAGAGGATGCAAGAAGGGAAAAATAATGGGGCAGAACTAGGGAAAGACCAAAAAACTTTATATCCTGTATTATGATCTCTCCTTAATTTCTCAAATCTAAATCATAAATCTCACGGAACAGTTGAGGAGAGTACATGGTTTGAGGACAAGAGGTGGATATTTTGTGCTCTTATTTGGTAAGATTAAATCATTTGGGGGCTGAGAGAGTTGAACT
Organism: Taxidea taxus jeffersonii; assembly: GCA_003697995.1. Classification (NCBI taxonomy): domain Eukaryota; kingdom Metazoa; phylum Chordata; class Mammalia; order Carnivora; family Mustelidae; genus Taxidea; species Taxidea taxus. The sequence goes on from ML097461.1 coordinate 25,645, forward strand.
GGGAGTTCAATTACGTTGCTGGAAAAATTGTGGGAAATTCTCTGGACCATGGTAGGTTTTGGATTTGGGATTTAAGCAAAGTTCAACTGCATTTCTGAAGAGCAGGAGGCCTCAGCAAGCACATGGATTACTTTAAAAATTAGAATTTTCATAGTATTTATTTGTATGTCTTTATCCTTTATTGAAATATGCAAAAGAAAACATAATTATACATGTGAATATATGTATAATATATAATATAATATATAACTTACTTATTCAAAAAATATATCATAGTAATATAGAATCTTAGTCTAAGTGAAGAAGAATGTTATACTTTTCATTGTACTCTCTTCCAAAGGCAACATTGGCCAACTATGAAGGCTACTTATTGGAGACACTTAAAAAAGATGCTGATGATATCTGCTGAGAACATTGTAAAGACAATCTTCACTGCTAGAGCACTGATTTTCATCAACTATAAACAGACCCCTCATTAATTTTTTTAATTAGAAGAGAAAAATGAGGGGCTATGAAGTCATCAGAAATACTACCCAAGGTAATTTCCAAAACTTGATAACAAAAAAGGCAAAGCAAAGAATTAAAATACAATATGGTCTTCAACTTCAATTTCTGACCAAGTTATTTTCTTCACTAATTGTTTAATACCAGTTTGATCTCAAATATATTTATTCTCTGACTCAGACTGTTTGGATTCTGAAAGAAAGAGCTAGAGAAGATTCGATTATAGGATCCATTTCAGATCTTCTGTTTCATACTAAAGATAGACTTTCCCTCTCCCTCCTCATTATTGCTGAGAAAAGAGATATGCGTCTAGTCTTCCTTGCAAGAAAGATATCATACAAAGATGTTTCACTTGGTGGAAAACTCTCAGATGAAAACAAAACAAAACAAAACCCAACAAGAAAATGTCTTGTTCAGTGTGTTTGCTAACACTTAACAGTGAAACTGAGGCCAGCCCAGTTCCAGGTGAAAAAGGCAGGCAAGCAGAATTGGCACTATGCAGCCTGTGAAAATTGTGGAGTGTGGGGAAGAGCTGTAAGATTTAATGTCACATTGATAAGATCATCAGCTTAAACTAAGATAGGAAAGAGGCAAACTGTAGGGAGAATTGGTCCCTGCAATGAATGGAGTGAGAGAGTAAGGGAAGAGAGGAAAGGAGCAAGGGATATGAAAATTATATTGGTTTCTTTTTTGTTGTTGCAATAAATTACCACAAACTTAATGGCTTAAAGTAACACACATTTATTATCTTATAGTTGTGGAGGTCAGAAGTCCAAAATCAGCCTCAGTGGGCTAGAATCAAGGTATTGGCAAGGCTGTGTTTCTTCTAGAAGCTCTAGGGGAGAATGCATTTCTTGCTTTTTCCAACCTCTATTAGTTGCTGCCATTCCTTGCTTCCTGGCTACAATCACTCCTGCTTTCATGGTCTAACTGCCTTTTCAGATTCTAACCTTCCTGTATCCCTTTTAAAAGGACCCCTGAGATTATATTGGACCCATCTGGATAATCCAGGATAATCTCCCCATCTCAAGATCCTTGATTTAATCACTCCCAAAATGTCCTACTCACCATATAAGGTAATTAACAAGTTTTTGGGATTAGAAAGTAGACATCTTTGGGGTTGGCCATGATACAGCCAATTACAGAAGGTGTTCAAAAAATATCATAAGGAATGTTTGTGGTCATAATTAAGTGTACGAATGGACATTTAAGTACACAAGGAAAAACCAGCCCAGTTATCCTGGAAACCTTCACATAGGATGAATAGGTGATGACATATACATTGGTAGGATGCCTGTTTTGTGTCAGGGGAAGTGTTAGGGACTTGGAGGGAGAGAGACTTTTGATCCTTGTTATGTGGAAATATCTTATGCTTTCTCTCATTTGCTTGCCACTTTCCCATTCTTATTCTTATCCTGGAAAATGATTTAACTTTCAGTTCTCTACTCAGACATTCAGTCCTTTGAGGGAAATTTTGATGAGCCACTACATTCCTCTCTGAGACAGGATATTCCCTGGCCTCACTTCTTTCAAAGGGAGAGAGGGAGAATATAACTTTTCCTGAAGCCAAGGGAAGCAAACTCCATGAGAATCACTTGTAAATGAGTCTCTGAATTTTTCCCTATTCTGCTCAGTTGGACCCAATGACTAATTCTGTTGAAATAGTGTGGAGAGAGAGAGAAGAGAAAGATGTCAAAGAAAGATGTCAAAAATAGGAACAGTATTACAGCAGCCTATTTTCCTACTACTTAGCATGGTAAACCTATGTGATTTTCCACGTGTCAGGTGGACACAGGAATGTGATGAGTCAACTTGCTGATACTCTTACTGCAGAGGAGAATGCTCCCAGCAGGTAAAAGTTGTAGGACAATCCACCTGGGTTGTGAGCTGTGGAAGAGGGATGATAGTAATCAAACTGGAAGTAGCTCTCCCTTACCAGGAAACTCCCTTACCAGGAAATCCTAATGATTACCATTTGAGAGTAATAGGGAAATCTCTTTAAGTCCTCCTTCAAGATCCTGCAGAGGGGCTACATGTGTGTGCCCATTCACACACCCTGAATATTCTACCTATGATCACACCCACCACACAATGGTTATCAACAATGTGCCAGCAACACAGAGAATATTCACAGCCAGTCTGTTTCGTTGGAGAAGCAACATTATAAGCTCAGGTAAGTAAAGACTTACTTGGCCTTTTCTATTTCCTTTCACAAATCCCCAACAGAGAAGCAACAAGAATCTAAAAGAGGAAGGAGGAAAGGCATGCATAAGCCACATCAACTCCTATCTCTATGAAGAAGGGACAAGGAAAACACTGAGTCAGAGCTGAAACTAAAACTTTCAAAATGAATAGAACTGAATTTTAAATACTAGAATGACAAGGTTCTAATAACTATATGTATCTGAAAAAATACAGAATCTGGTCAACATGTTATTAAAGAAGGCTACCATTGGAATACCTTTTCATTTATATGCCCAAGAAGTTGGATCCAGTTGATAACTAGTTACATAAGTATTTAGGTTATAAAATTATACTTAATTGTTTGCTCTCATTCTCAGCTCCTTGAGGCCAGAGACTACTGCACCATGTGGACAATTTAATTGCAAGGGACCTAAACATGCTCCAGCTACTTTATACAAAAATGTGTTTATTATGAGCATAGACACTTCATTGAAATCCAGGAAGAGATGAAAAACAAGCCTTGTGAACATTACTTTCAGTTGTTTGGCAACTGGGGGGGTCAGGTTCAATTGACCTTCATGCTAATGATCCACTCATAGTGAAACTCAGCCAGCATTTGGCTTAAATACTTCTACTTCAAATAAAACAGAGGCAAAGTTAGAGATAGAAAGAGAGACAAAGAGACAGACTTAGCCAAACATATAAATTTATAAGGTTGGATAAAAGTTTGACATAGTGTTATGAGTAGCTGGTTCAAGTTATATAAACATTATTGGGTAATTTAATAAATGCAATTTGCTTGGCTTGAGAATCTTAGATTTCATTCATTTATAATAATTATAGTACTTCAATGATGAGAATGTGAATACATCCCACCTATCTCGAAGGGGTAGACTTGAAATAGACATACATAAGAAAAGTCCACATCCATTTCTTGTCTCACTGAAAGTTTTCATAATTAATATGTTCTTCATTTCAGCATTTTACTATATTTGTAGCAACCAGCTTCAATGTCAGGGACTAGTCAGCTTGCTGCTGCAATCTTTCTACCCACTTTGGAGATATTTATCCTGTGAAGTTTCTTTTCTTCTTTTCATGACATTTATGTACTTTGTAAACATCATTTTGTTGACATGGCATGTCACATAAAACCTCAATAGATTGAGAAAACAGCCCAAATGGGCAGGTCATACAGTCAAGGGTAGGAGCGGGAGGTGGAAAGAGCTTGTCGCTGCAAGGAATTGCATCAGACAAATGTGATTTTTATTGTTAACTATGTCCTTGGCTCCAGAAATCCTAACAAACTCCCAATGCTATGGAATTCTACCTGCTCACAGCATCTCCATAACACTTCACTGAGTCAGCTTCTGTGGTGTTGGAAAAGAAGGAAAGTGAGCACATCTCAACTGGGTCAGGTGTTACCTGTTGATGGTTAAGGGAATGCAAGATGATGGAGGATAGTAACTAGAAAATGAAAGAAACAAATGGAAAAGAGATATCCACCAGGGTGGCTTTGACTCCAGACCTGAAGTGAGGAAAATTCCAGACTAGCTCTTATAAGGCTGTCCTTATATGGTTGTTCTAAAGTTAAGTGTTTTGTCTTCAAGTGTTATTTATAGAGGAGTTCAAGTTCACATAAGTTATTTGTGTTTTTAAATTCACAGAGTTCTACATAAATGTTGATAGAGATAGGAAGAGAAGAAGCATATGGACGTGTCACAGGGAAGGTTTTTCCATCAAGAAGGCAGATCTAAACTTAGATGTCAGATGACGATGGAAAAATACAGCATAGTAAGCCCTTCCTCTTCTGGCAGAGCACCAATTTGTGACTCTTTTGGATTGATGAGCAAAACTCTGATCTCAGAACCCTGTAAACTCTCTTGCTTTTTCTCTCCAATGCTCCAGACTCAAAAATTACATTGTCTTCAGTTATTCTTTCAAGGGAGGTATAAGAGGTTACAAACAAAAAAAGATGCAAGAATGGGGGAAAATCAGAAAGTACCATCAAAGTCATCATAAAGCAAGTACATATACATAACACACATCCAGAGACACATATTTATATAGAAATTACATTAATTGATAATAAAAAGAGCTCCTCCAGTTTCTAAACATGGACTAAAAAACTAAAGTACATCTATTTTATATTATATTTCATATTATATTTCTTTCATATTATATTCCTTCCAGCAGCTCTGAAATTTATATGGTTCCTTACACATACCATCTACACTCATGATGCCCCAGTGCTTAATACCCATCCCCACTTTTTCCTCAAGTAACTCTTACTTGAGATTTAATGCTCAGTTTTAGTGAAAATCAAGCCACTGATAAATAAATTGGAGGCCAAAATTTCTCTCTCTCTGGCTACTGAAGAAATAAAAGGATAGCCCAATTATGAGAAAATGTGACATTCCTAGAATTATCATAAACATGCAATAGGTAAGTTTTTCTCTTATTCTGTAGGTAAAAGGTTTCCTAGAATTATTGTTGGTGAACTTGTTTGGCAGGTGAAATCTTACATAAACCTGATACATAATACAGATCAATGGGAAGCAGACCCCAACAGTTCTCCTCAGAATGGCAAGGCACTTTTTGGACACATTTATGTTCTATTTCCACATTTGAAACCAGGTGCTCCAAGAAACTGGAGCATTAGAGGAAGAAAGACTTCTGAGTTCTTCGTTTTTCAAAATATCTTGTTTTAATTCATGAAAAAAATAGTCTTATGTAGGTCTGGATTTAATGATCTGGCATATAAAATCTGTAATTAATATCACTATACTGCATGGTAGAATTAGTGGTAATATATCTTTCTCATGTGTGAAGTAAGAATAAAAATGTAGGGGAGGAGTCAAGATGGCGGAGAAGTAGCAGGCTGAGACTACATCAGGTAGCAGGAGATGAGCTAGATAGCTTATCAAATCATTCCAAACACCTACAAATCCAACAGGAGATCAGAGAAGAGCAGTAATTCTAGAAACAGAAAATCGACCACTTTCTGAAAGGTAGGACCGGTGGAGAAGTGAATCCAAAGTGACAGGAAGATAGACCGCTGGGGGAGGGGCCATCTCTCAGCAAGTGGTGGAGCAATGGAGCACAAAATCAGGACTTTTAAAAGTCTGCTCCACTGAGGGACATCACTCCAGAGGCTAACTGGGGTGAAGACCTCACGGGGACAGCATGGCCTCAGGTCCCGTGGGGTCACAGAAGGATTGGGGGTGTCTGAGTGTCACATAGCTCACAGATATTAGAGTGGGGAAGCTGGCTACATAGAACTGAGGAGTGAGCTCTCAACTCGGGGTTACCTTGAACCATAATCCGTGGCACAAGCCACTGCTCTATGAGTGGGGTCCCCAGAAAATTGGGGGAGACCCCCACGGAAGAGCTCAGGGATCTTTGGGGTTCAGAGACTCCAGGTGGAGCTGTGTGCCAGAGACAGAGATGCTTGGTCACAGGCTGGGTGAGCTCAGAGCATAGCCTGAGGCAGAGAGATGGGAGTGATTGAGCACTTTTCTCTGAGGGCTCACTGAGGAGTGGGGCCCCAAGCTCTCATTTCCTCCAGCCGGAGAATGGAGGGCGCCATTTTCATTCCTGTCCTCCAGAACTCTATGGAAAGTGTTCAGAGAACAAAAGCTCCTGAAAGCGAAACTGAGTGGATTACTTCACCTGGCCTCTGGTAAAGGCGGTGCAATTCTGCCTCAGGCAAAAACACTTGAGAATCACTACAACAGGCCCCTCTCCCAGAAGATCAACAAGAAATCCAGCCAAGACCAAGTTCACTTACCAAGGAGAACAGCAAAATTCCAGAGGAGAAAGCAAAGCATGGAATTCATGGCTTTCTCCCCATGATTCTTTAGTCTTGCAAAATTAATTATTTTTTTAAAAATTTTTCTTCTGCTTATTTTTTTTTCTTTTACCCTTTCCTCTTTTAATGTTTTTTAACTGGCTTATCTTAACAATACTTTTCACAAAAAATAATATTTTTTGAACTTTCATTATTATAATCATATTTTATCCTTCATTATATCTAACTTTATTTTTTGTATACACATAGGGTTTTTCTTCTAGAAAATTTGGGGTACAACTTCTAATAGATCAAAATACACCCTAAATCTAGCACTGGGCTTGTTCTAGTTTCCAGCCTGAGAAAGTTCTCTCTACCTTCTTCTTTATTCTCCCAACCAACTTACCTTATCAACTCCTTTTTTAGAAATAAAAATTTTTTTTTCTTCTTTATAGTCATATTCCATCCCTTCATTGTGTTTACCCTTATATACATTTTTCATTCTTTAAAATTTTGGGAGGTGGTTTCTTCTAAGAGACCAAAATACTCCCAAAATTAAGTGGGTGACCCCGTTCTAGTCACCAGTCTAATATATATATATATATATATGTATATATATATACATATATATTCATATTTATATTTTGCTTTTTAATATTTTTTCTTTATTTTATTTTTTTAATTTTTTTTCCTAAACTTCTTTTTACCCCCTTTCTCCCACCCATGATTTGGAATCTTCTGATTTGGTTAAAGCACATTTTCCTGGGGTCTTTGCCACCCTTTCAGTATTTATTTGCTCCTTCATATATTCTTACCTGGACAAAATGACAAGGCAGAAAAACTCACCACAAAAAAGAAAAAAAAAAAGAAAGAACAAGAGGCAGTACCGAAGGCTAGGGACCTAATCAATACGGACATTGGTAATATGTCAGATCTAGAGTTCAGAATTACGATTATCAAGATTCTAGCTGGGCTTGAAAAAGGCATGGAAGATAAAAGAGAAACCCTGTCCGGAGAAAAAAAAGCCCTTTCTGGAGAAATAAAAGAACTAAAATGTAACCAAGTTGAAATCAAGAAAGCTATTAATGATGTGCAATCGAAAATGGAGGCTCTTATTGCTAGGATAAATGAGGCAGAGGAAAGAATTGGTGATATAGAAGACTAAATGACAGAGAATAAAAAGCTGAGCAAAAGAGAGACAGACAACTACTGACCACCAGGGGAGAATTTGAGGGTTTGTGATACCATAAGATGAAACAACATTAGAATAATTGGGATTCCAGAAGAAGAAGAAAGAGAAAGGATGCAGAAGGTATATTGGAGCAAGTTATTGTAGAGAATTTCCCTAATATGGCAAAGGGAACAAGCATCAAAATCCAGGAGGTGCAGAGAAACCCCCTCAAAATCAGTAAGAATAGGTACACACCCCATCATCTAATACTAAAATTTACAAGTCTTAGTGACAAAGAGAAAATCCTGAAAGCAGCCCAGGACAAGAAGTCTGTAACATACAATGGTAAAAGTATTAGATTGGCAGTAGACTTATCCACAGAGACCTGGCAGGCCAGAAAGAACTGGCATGATATATTCAGAGCACTAAATGGGAAAAACATGTAGCCAAGAATACTATATCCAGCTAGGCTATCATTGAAAATAGAAGGAGAGATAAAAAGCTTCCAGGACAAACAAAAACTGAAAGAATTTGAAAACACCAAACCAGCTCTACAGGACATATTGAAAGGGGTCCTCTAAGCAAAGAGAGACCCTAAAAGTAGTAGATCAGAAAGGAACAGAGACAATATACAGTAACAATCACCTTAAAGGCAATACAATGGCACTAAATTCATATCTCTCAATAGTTACCCTGAATGTAAATGGGCTAACTGCCCCAATCAAAAGACACAGGGTATCACAATGGATAAAAAAAAACAACAACAACAACCCATCAATATGCTGCCTACAAGAAACTCATTTTAGATGCAAAGACACCTCCAGATTGAAAGTGAGGGGGTGGAAAACAATTTACCATGCTAATGGACATCAGAAGAAAGCTGGGGTGTCAATCCTTATATCAGATCAATTAGATTTTAAGCCAAAGACTATAATAAGAGATGAGAAAGGACAGTATATCATACTCAAAGGGTCTGTCCAACAAGAAGACCTAACAATTTAAAATATCTATGCCCCTAACATGGGAGCAGCCAACTATATAAAACAATTAACAACAAAATCAAAGAAACACAACAACAATAATACAATAATAGTAGGGGACTTTGACACCCCCCTCACTGAAATGGACAGATCATCCAAGCAAAAGATCAACAAGGAAATAAAGGCCTTAAATGACACTCTGGACCAGAGGGACATTACAGATATATTCAGAACATTCCATCCCAAAGCAACAGAATACACATTCTTCTCTAGTGCACATGGAACATTCTCCAGACTAGATCACATCCTGGGTCATAAATCAGGTCTCAACCGATATCAAAAGATTGGGATCATTCCCTGCATATTTTCAGACCACAGTGCTCTGAAGCTAGAACTCAATCACAAGAGGAAATTTGGAAAGAGCACAAATACATGGAGACTCAACAGCATCCTTCTAAAGAATGAATGGGTCAACCAGAAAATTAAAGAAGAATTGAAAAAAACCATGGAAACAAATGATAATGAAAACACAATGGTCCAAAATCTGTGGGACACAGCAAAGGCAGTCCTGAGAGGAAAATATATAGCGATATAAGCCTTTCTCAAGAAACAAGAAAGGTCTCAAGTACACAACCTAACTCTATACCTAAAGGAGCTCGAGAAAGAACAACAAAGAAAGCCTAAACCCAGCAGAAGAAGAGAAAGAAAGAACAGAGCAGAAATAAATGAAATAGAAACCAAAAAAAAAAACCCCAAAAAACAATAGAACAAATCAACGAAATTAGGAGCTGGTTCTTTGAAAGAATTAATAAGATTGATAATCCCCTGGCCAGACTTATCAAAAAGAAAAGGGAAAGGACCCAAATAAATAAAATCATGAATGAAAGAGGAGAGATCACAACCAATACCAAAGAAATACAAACAATTATAAGAACATATTATGAGCAACTCTATGCCAACAAATCTGACAATCTGGAAGAAATGGATGCATTCCTAGAGACTATATAAACTACCACAACTGAACCAGGAAGAAATAGAAAACCTGAGTAGACCCATAACCAGCAAGGAGATTGAAACAGTCATCAAAAATCTTCAAACAAGCAAAAGCCCAGGGCCAGATGGCTTCCCAGGGGAATTCTACCAAACATTTAAAGAAGAATTAATGCCTATTCTCCTGAAACTGTTCCCAAAAATAGAAATAGAATGAAAACTTCCAAAGTCATTTTATGAGGCCAGCATCACCTTGATCCCAAAACCAGATAAGAATCCCATCAAAAAAGAGAATTACAGACCAATATCTTTGATGAACACGGATGAGAAAATTCTCACCAAAATACTAGCCAATAGGATCCAACAGTACATTAAAAGGATTAATCACCATGACCAAGTGGGATTTATTCCAGGGCTGCAAGGTTGGTTCAACATTTACAAATCAATCAATGTGATACAATACATTAATAAAAGAAAGAACAAGAACCATATGATACTTTCAATAGATGCTGAAAAAGCATTTGACAAAGTACAGCATCCTTTCCCGATCAAAACTCTTCAAAGTGTAAGGATAGAGGGCACATACGTCAGTATTGTCAAAGCCATCTATGAAAAACCCACCACAAATATCATTCTCAATGGAGAAAAACTGAGAGCTTTTCTGCTAAGGTAAGGAACATGGCAGGGATGCCCATTATCACCACTGCTATTCAACATAGTACTAGAAGTCCTAGCCTCAGCAATCAGACAACAAAAAGAAATTAAAGGCATCCAAATCAGCAAAGAAGAAGTCAAACTACCACTCTTTGCAGATAATATGATACTATATGTGGAAAACCCAAAAGACTCCACTTCAAATATGCTAGAAGTTGTACAGAAATTCAGTAAAGTGTGTGGATATAAAATCAATGCACAGAAATTAGTTGCATTTCTTTACACAAAAAATAAGACAGAAGAAAGAGAAATTAAGGAGTCAATCCCATTACAATTGTACCCAAAACCATGAGACACCTAGGAATAAACCTAACCAAAGAGGCAAAGAATCTATACTCAGAAAGCAATAAAGTACTCATGAAAGAAATAGAGGGAGACACAAAGAAATGGAAAAATGTTCCATGCTCATGGATGGAAAAACCAATATTGTGAAAAGTGTCTATGCTACCTAAAGCAATCTACACATTTAATGCAATCCCTATCAAAATCCCATCCATTTTTTTCAAAGAAATGGAAGAAATAATACTAAAATTTATATGGAACCAGAAAAGACCTCGAATAGTCAAAGGAATATTGAAAAAATAAGTCAAAGTTGGTGGCATCACGATTCTGGACTTCAAGCTCTATTACAAAGCTGTCATCATCAAGACAGTATGGTACTGGCACAAAAACAGACACACAGATCAATGGAACAGAATAGAGAGTCCAGAAATGGGCCCTCAACTCTATGGTCAACTAATCTTCGACAAAGCAGGAAAGAATGTCCAATGGAAAAAGACAGCCTCTTCAACGAATGTTGTTGGGAAAATTGGACATCAGCATGCAGAAAAATGAAATTGGACCATTTCCTTACACAACACACAAAAATAGACTCAAAATGGATGAAAGACCTCAATGTGAGAAAGGAATCCAACAAAATCCTTGAGGAGAACACAAGCAGCAACCTCTTCGACCTCAGCCACAGCAACTTCTTCCTAGGAACATCGCCAAAGACAAGGGAAACAAAGGAAAAATTCAATTATTGGGACTTCATCAAGATCAAAGGTTTTGCACAGCAAAGGAAACAGTTAACAAAACCAAAAGACAACTGACAGAATGGGAGAAGATATTTGCAAATGACATATCAGATAAAAGGCTAGTATCCAAAATCTATAAAGAGCTTAGCACACTCAACACCCAAAGAACAAATAATCCAATCAAGAAATGGGCAGAGGACATGAACAGACATTTCTGCAAAGAAGACATGCAGATGGCCAACAGACACATGAAAAAGTGCTCCACATCACTCGGCATCAGGGAAATACAAATCAAAACCACAATGAGATACCACCTCACACCAGTCAGAATGGCTAAAATGAACAAGTCAGGAAATGACAGATGCTGGCAAGGATGTGGAGAAATGGGAACTCTCCTACACTGTTGGTGGAATGCAAGCTGGTGCAACCACTCTGGAAAATAGCATAGCAGTTCCTCAAAAAGTTGAAAATAGAGCTACCTTATGACCCAGCCATTGCACTACTGTGTATTTACCCTAAAGATACAAACGTAGTGATCCAAAGGGGCATGTGTACCCGAATGTTTATAGCAGCAATGTCCACAATAGCCAAACTATGGAAAGAACCTAGATGTCCATCAACAGATGAATGGATAAAGAAGAGGTAGTATATATATACAATGGAATACTATGCAGCCATGAAAAGAAATGAAATCTTGCCATGCAATGACGTGGATGGAACTAGAGGGTATTATGCTTAGCGAAATAAGTCAATCGGAGGAAGACAACTATCATATGATCTCACTGATATGAGGAAGTGGAGATGCAATGTGGGGGGTTCGGGGGGTAGGAAAAGAATAAATGAAACAAGATGGGATTGGGGGGAGACAAAGTATAAGAGACTCTTAATATCACACAAATAAACTTAGGGTGGCTGGGGGGATGGGAGTAGGGAGAGGGTGGTGGGGTTATGGACATCAGGGAGGGTATGTGATATGGTGAGTGCTGTGAAGTGTGTAAACCTGGCGATTCACAGACCTGTACCCCTGGGGCTAAAAATACATTATATGTTTATAAAAAATTTAAAAAATCAAATAAAAAAGAATAAAAATCTATATCTTATGGACTTCATTGAGATGATCAAAGATAAGTAAATGAACATAAATACACATTGCAAGCAATCATGTATTAAATAACTTGCTCTTTCCCTATTTTTGACAACAGAAGCTAAAAATAGACTTCTTGATTTAGGAATAATGTGACTTTATTGAGATTAGCAGAATGTAACCACACATACATTTTATTTCTTTTCAGAAAACAGGAGACAGAGTAAAAGAAAGTCTATAAAACTTTTGCAAAAGTCAATTCACTGTTTTTTTCTCTTCTGCTGTTCACCAAAACTTGATGAAGGATGAAAATAAAAAAGGTAAAATCTATCTTCAATAATACTAGAAGACAAATTTAATCAACAGTTGCTAAAATATGTGTGAGAACTGCCAAAAACAGCTAATATCAGGCAGAAGCTATAAAGAGCAAAGTGCTAATAAGCATGGAGACTGGCAGGAAAGCTCCTCACTAGCACCTCAACAAAATCACCAGTGAAGTATACTTCTTGACCATAAGAGGCTACCCTGAATTACAGAGACTATATTCCTTGCTTGCAGAAATGGATGAGGCAACTTGAATGAGAAGGACTGGTGGTAGAAATCTCCTGTAAGGTGAGTTGATTCAGAAAAGCAGAGGCAAAGCTGTACACTGAATCATACAGAGAAGCCATTTTAGATATAGGCAGCCAAAGAGATAAAAAGAGACTTAGGAATCAGAAAGCTCTTTAGTCTGCAAACTTATCCTAAGCCCTACTCTTTGCCTGTTTTTTTATCTCCCACTTCCAAACTTGCAGAAATTACTGGTCCAGAAAAATTCATGTCATGCTATGATGAGGAAAAAAAAAAAAGAACTAGGTAAGTATCAATGCAAAGATAACATAAGAAACCAAGGGGAGAAAAGCAGTATTTTTTATTTAAAAATGCATAAAAATATAACCATGGTATAGAAGAAAATTGTGAAAAAATATTTTGCATAAATTAAAAAAACTTATATAACCAATTGTTTCTATATAGGTATATCAAAAACAGCAATATAAGAACTCAAAGAGAGGGGCACAACAGAACATGAAAAATGAATTGGCAGAGCATAAGAAAGAAATAGAATAACCTATCATTTAGAAAGGAACACAAAATTGGAAGGAACACAAGAGACAATAGGCATGAAGAAACACAGTAAAGAAATAAGTCATTAACATAAAATAGAAATTAAACAATCTTTTTAAAAAGGATTAGGAAAGAATGATAAATAAAGGAGACAGGCAAAGGAAACTCAACAAAACTATAATTGCAGCTGCTGAAGAGAAGCAAAATGATGACCAATGCAATGTAATAGAAGAAAAGATTTAAAGGCATAATTTCTTAAACTGCACCAAATAAGCAAGACTTAGTCTACATTTTGTATGGCATGTGTATGGTAAAACTGTTTCAGAATTTTCAACATCATTACCTACCATGAGAAAGTTAGTGAACTTTAAAGCTAAAGAATGTCTTTTTTGTTAAGTATCCAAAAGACCAAGTCATTGTAAAGTAGGTATCATCCACACTAGAACACCTTTGAGAATAAAATGGGACAAGGCAAATGCTAAATGTAAAGAGATTCTTGATAGTCATATGGCAAGACTTTCTTGACCAAACCAGAACTTGTAATCACCCTACTTTAAGATAGCAGCATTAGGCATAAGGATTCTACATAGAAACATTCAATGTTGGAAGACAGTAGAGCAACATTCAAGATTTTTAAAGAAAGTCATCAATTTCATATCTAGAAAGTTCTTCTAGTACATAGACAAATTGCATCAAACATGCCATAACTCAAGGAATAATTTTCTCACAAATACTTCTTGAATAAAATATTAGTGGATGACTTCAGCCAAGCAAGGGATGGTTGGAGAAATTATGATACAAGCACTGTTGGTGAGTACTGAAAGTAATTACCTGAAGAACAGGCACTCAAACAGGTGTTGGGATTGGGTCGAAAAGAAAAGTAAGTAAGTAAGTAGCATACAGATGATGCAGAAATGCCATAAATATCAAAAACCAAGAGGGGAAGAGAAAAACAAGGGAGGGAGAAGGAGTTTAATGATTATTCCATTTATGATAGCTTGGAATTAAAGAATATTTAAAGATAACAAATCAAGTAATCAACTTTATTTAAATAAAAGTACTTCAGAATACAAACTAAACACTAAATAATACTATTGGCTGAAAGTGAACGGTGGAGGAGAGAGCAGAGAAACGGTAGAAGGTGAAATGCAGTGATGTGATCAATGTGTATGGTAGGAGCCTAAAAGCAGCATATAAGACTGTAACTAAATAAGAACCTTTAGAACAAAGTGAAACCTTATATACAAAAGGAACTAAATCTGAACAAAGCAAAGAAAAACAAGTGACACTTGTTTAAAAAACTATTAAAAGAGCTTCCAAATGGATAAGAAAAAAACAACCACCTCACAGAAAATGAACAAAGAACATGAACAGAGTTCATGGAAAAAGAAATTCATTCATACTAAGAGAAATAAAGATTAAAAACTATTCTAAGATACCACTTTTGTATAAAGTATGGGCAAAAATCTAAAAGTCTCATCATATATTATATGGTAAGGCTTTGAAGAGAAACTTTAAAAAGTACTTTTTTTAAACAGTGTTAGATTCACAACAAAACTAAGCAAACAATACAGAGAGTTCCCATATTCTTCTTGCCCAAACATGCCTACAACATCTTCCATTCTATCAACGTCCTATATCAGAAGAGTACATTGGTTATAATAGATAAACCTACATTGGGGTTTACTTTTGGTGTTGTACATTATAGGGGTTTTGATGAATATACAACATATATCTACCATTATTAGACTTATAATCGTTCCAGTGCCATAAAAGTGCTCTGAGCTGCCCTGCCTTTTCATCATTCCTCCTCCAAATCTCTGATGACCACTGATCTGCTCCATGTTTCCATAGTCTTTCTTCTTCCAGAAAGTCATGAAATTGGAATCATGTAGTATGTGACATTCTCAGACTGGCTTCTTTCACTTAATATGTATTTACTATTCTTCCATGTCTTCTTCATGGCTTGATCCTTTCATTCGGGAATACATTATGGAAGTGTTGTTAAAACACTTAACAGAAGACAATTTATCACACCTGTTAAATACATAAACTATTGAATCTAGGTTTAATGGTAAGTTCATATTGGGGACAGCCTTGTGTGCCAAGTTAAATTCTCTAAGTAGTGGGAAACAAAGATTTATCAGTATGGAAGTACTATAATAAATTTGGGACTTGGAAGGATCAAGTGGTAACAATATTGGGCTAAAATTTACAGCCAAGAGAAATTGAATCAGAGTAACTTTAAAGGAGACTATCTTGGTTAAGCATAAAATAATGAATACAAGAACTAAAAGGGTGATGATGGGAATATTAAAAAGTAATGATTAAGTAATTCCAAAGTAATAAACAATGGAGGGGGCACCTGGGTGGCTCAGTGGGTTAAAGCCTCTACCTTCAGCTCAGGTCATGATCCCAGGGTCCTGGGATTGAGCCCCACATCAGGCTCTCTGCTCAGCAGGGAAACTGCTTCCCTTACTCTCTCCACCTGCCTCTTTGCCTGCTTGTGATCTCTGTCTGATAAATAAATAAAATCTTTTTAAAAATGGTATCTGTAAACATTAGGACATCTCTTAATGTGTTTAACAAAACTTTATTAAAGATCTACTTTGTACCAGCCTGTAAAATCAATACTTGCATATTGGGCTTGGAATAAAGCAAAAGAAGAAGTATAAGTATGCTGCAATGTGTTGGAGATGAAGGTTTAAATCTCAGGTGAGAGACCGATAAACTTAATTTTGAGACTCGTCCTCAAGGAGATAATGATTAAAGCAATGAAGCTGGAGCAGCTCATTCTTTTGTGCACTTCGGATCAGAGACACAGAATATCCCAAAACTGAACTTTGGGCATTTATTTTTTTAGAATTATAAGATAGAAAAAGAAATAGAATTCAATAAAACAGATACAAATAGGAAGAGACTCGGCAAAGTGCATAGCCATGGAAACAAAATGTGGGGAACATTCAGAATGAGAAGTTGATAAAAAAAATAACACCAAAATCCACAAAGAAGTCATTAAGGTCAGTTAGTATGACAGGAAATGGGTCACAGGTGATTTGACAGACTACAGAAGCAGGGTTAGAAAGACCTGGTAAGGAATGGATATTGTGAAAATTTAAGTGTGGATAGATATTATGAATTTGAGAACTAAAAATAAGGAGAATCATAAGAAAGTTAAAAGAAGAGGAAGACACTTCGAATTATTATTTTTTTTTTATAAGCAGAATGTAGCGCATGTATGAAGACTGTAGAAGGTATCAGTGAAGAGGGAGAGATTTACGATTCAAGGCACTAAGGTCTGTGGGCAATCAGGTGCATTTTGATCTAAAAATATGTGAGAAATCAAGTGTCATACTCCTTAGGGATAGAATTGGCCTTGGAAATAAAAGGAGAAAAGAAAAGTATTGATTAAGAATACACACTGGATCGGTGTTTAATTATGCAAGAGATTGAGATGAAATGAGAAACAAAGTTGCAAAACAGAAAGCTGCTGCTACACAGAGGTGCTGTTTTCTTGTGCCCAAGGCCCTGGAACATCAAGCAATTTCAACCAAAAAAAAAAAAACAAAAAAACATATTCATAAAGTCTCCTTGAATTCATGGAGAAACATCTCATTAAACCAATACCTCCTTCTAATGCAGACATAGTTGAGTCAAGCAATATTGTGCATTTCAGTGATGAGAATGTGAGAAATATATCCAATAGGTAGTGCTCCCTAGATAAAGTATATTAAGAGACATTCCTACAAAGAATGACAGGGCAATCCTATGATCCGGTGAAGGCATAAATGCTGTTCTATTCAGTCTTGCTGGTTGAAAAGAGTATCAGCATTTTATGTTTGTTTCTCTTCCCACATATACTGTGGGTCAAAGTACGTCAGGTCAAATCCATATCCTTGGATACGGTAAGCAGATCATGCAAACAGCTGGCTTGATGTACCACAACTTTCACTTTCAAATCAGGAGTGAACTCAGTCTGATCCTTCTGATGGTTAATAATTATTCACTAAGGGCCATCCATTTATTAGTGATTAGAACATGGGCAGTTAGTTTGGAGGTATGATGACTATGTTTTACATTCTAAAGTCAACAAAAATAAGAAATAAAGGAGTTATGTTGGCCTGTCAAAAATTCATGTGAATAGAAGGCCTTTGTGGCAGGTGGTAGTAGATGGCCACCTAGATAAATTTACCATGTAAATTGGTTACTGTCCATGTTATTGTCCAATAACCCATGTAATATGTCATATGTCACATGCCATTCTTTTCTTTTTCAGGAGTCCAAAATGCAAATTTGTTTCCAATTGTACATCAGATTCTTTCCTTTTTTTTTCTTTCCTTTTTTACCCACTGTGTATTAGAACTGATGGTATTAGAAATGTATTGATGTTCTAGTGCTTCATTAATTAAAGGTCTTCTAATTAATTTCAATTGCTAAAAATAAACTTATTTTGTAGGGGGTATAGTTTACAATAGGTGTGAGGTTCAAGTGGTGGGGTTATAATTATATTTATAAAGTTTGTCATTTTTTATCCCTAGTGCACAACTTCAAAAAGTTTTGAGGTGTGATTTTTACTAAAACTGTGTCTTTATTTATACTGTGAATGGGAACTTTTATGTGTAAGTTAAAAATAAAATCAGTATCATTATAAGTTATTGTAATGAAGGTTTAACACACAGAATTTGACTTCATCGATGCTTTCTCAGGCCTTTTTCAAATGTACACACTTTTTAAGTTTCTTTTAGGTTCTACTTTTCTTCATATTTATTTCTTCTATTTTCCAATAAAATTTTCTACCTCTATGTTGACATAAATAACTATGACTGTCACACTCTTTCCCATCTAATTTGAAAGATACCACATTAAAACTATTGAAACTTAGAATAGTGGTTCTATATAAGAAAACCCTATGATTTGATCTGGTCTATTGTTACTATGAGCCAATATCTCTGAGCTTCTGCTATGAGTGGGAAATCCTGTTGGGCAGTTAAGTCAAATTGTAATTGGTAGAAGAGATATACATAAAAGCCCCTGAAAGAGTAAATGAGGGATAGAAACAAACATGTGAAAGTGGAGTAACACACATAAATTAATCTGTTCACACTCCTGAATAATTATCACACACAGTTATATGCCAAACCAATTAATCTGAGATCATTAACAACATACAAACAACAAAACACAAAGAAGCATCATCCCTTATGGCACTAGGATCATTTAAATATGTTTCTTTAAGGGAAATTACATTTACTGAATGTCTGATAGTGTACACATGCTGTTTCATTCATTCAGTTCTCCAGATAAACCTGTGGAGTGAACTTAGAGAAAGTAAAAATCTTGTTCAAGGTCATCCAGATAGTGTCTAAGCCAAAATTCAAATCCAGGTCTGTGTGACATCAAAGCCAATGTTTCTTCCACTGTTTGCTTCTGTCTCCTTTAAAGCATAAATCACATAGGGTCCCTTTACATCAAGGATTATTCCTTCACTGAATATACCCAGGCTGTGTCAGATCAATGTTTTCTGAATGTCATTAATTACATTCAGTAAAAGTTGATATAAATCACAACTCTGTGAGACAGCTTTTAAAATCATCCATCTCAAACACCAGCACAAGTTTTTTATGAGTCCTGAGATATGCTATATTCCCTGTCACTAGAGCTTCTTCCCCTCTTCCCTCAAATTAATCCCACTTAGTTACACAATGTTCATAGCTTCAATCAATCAATTTTTCCATGGGGAAGCTTTTCACTATCCTCCTAGACTAGTCAAATTTCCTTCTTAAACACCCATGCCTCTTAAACACTACCATGGTGCTATATTCCTCTTGGTTATAGCACTTACTGCATTGATAGTTTTACATCTTCCTGCATGTGAGGATTTGATGGATGTCTCTTTATAAACTGCATGAGGATAGAGACAATGCTTTTGCTCAATATGGTTTTAAATTCTAACATATCATACCTGGAAAAAAGAGCTTTAAAATATATGTTGAATATCACAAACAGTCTTGTACATAAGGGGGTAAATTAATAAATGATATTACTAATGACTTTTTCTGCAGGCTGGCATTTCTACTTTCCATGAGGTAATATTAAAGTAAAAACACATGTCAGAATTTCACAGCACCCTATGAGATCACTCAGATTATGATCACTCAAATCACTCAGACTATGAAAGAGTCAGCAGAGAGATAAGAGAATGTCAATATTCTTTATGTAGGTGGGCGTAAATAATTTTATTTAATAAAGAAATAAGCATGAAAATTAGAGATAGATTTACCAAAAAAGCAAAATTCAACCTTAGACATTAATGGAAAGTAGAAACTCTGTTGTGTACTTATGTGATACATTTGTGATGTTCTTAGTACACAGAGCCACTCAAAAGCCAATGAATAGATGGATGAATGCTTGACTCTTGCAAAGTACTTCACAGATATTGTTTTATTTTTACAATTCTGATTGCCATATTTTCTCGCTGTTCTTATGCTCTGAGAGGTTAAATAACTTGCTCAAGTCATCCAGACACTGGATTGTGAGGCTAAGGTCCGAACTAATTCCAAGTTTATCTAGCTCCAAAGCCCACTGCTCTTCTCATATAACCTCATTATTTTCTAATATACGCTACAGGAGAGAAATAGGTGGCTAGAGGGAAATAAGTTTCATCCTGTCTAGGGGTGGGATTGAGGAAGATATTTCTGTGTTTGAAAGATGAATAAATTCTCCCAGAAGAACAAAGATAGGGGTGCAAAAATGCACAGGAGAATAGGTTTGAGGGAACTGGAGATGCGGTGAGGAAGGCCAGCTAGATCTAGATGGTGAATGCTCTTGGATGCAATGCTATAGAGTTTGAAATCTTCATAATCAAAAGGATGGTGTAGGAAGGTTTTACAAAGGTGACTGGCAAGCAGAATAGTGTGTATTTTGTGAAGGAATATGGGTATAAATTGGAGCTAGTGAGATCAGAGGCAAAGAAACTATTTATATCCAAATAACCTAAGGAAGAATGGTAAAAACTTGGAGTAGCATGCAAGACAATGAAGAAAGATGGGTTCTAATTCTAGAGCCATTCTGGAGTTGTTGTCTACAGGACTGGAGATCACTTATATATGAGGAATAAAGAGGAAATGTTGTTAATTTTTGTACCTTATAATATTTGGATAGATAGTGGTGCTGCTAAGCAAAAGAGAGATCTCTGGAGAAGAAGGGTTTGGTGTGTAGTATTGATGATATAGTGAGTTTAGTTTGAGGCATGTGCAAGATATCTGGAGGAGAAAAATAGTTTAGAAGTGGAAATTTAAGAATGAAGCTTAGGAAAAAAGACCATGCAAGGGATGTGAATAACGTGTTAGTAAAGTCATGGGAGTGTCTGGAAAGGTTGGTAAAAGGATAGAATTAGATAAGAATAGGACCAAAGACTGAACAATGGTGCAAGTTATATTTAACTCCAAGTAGTCAGGAACAATGACTAGCTCACGAAACTAACTCCACACCACATATAGTATCTGGCTCACAGCAGACAGTAACTGTCTTAAATGAATAGATGGATAAATAATGGCTGAATGCAAGGAAGAAAAGTCTTTAAGAAGTCTGAGGGGAAAAAAGGACAAAGATGAAAGTATTTGGAAGTAAAGCTTGAGTACAGTGTGTAGTTGCACAATGTGGGAACAATTGCTGTGACAGGAGGTAGTGATCAATATATTAAATGCCTGTTTATCCTAATTTTATTACATCAGTTACTATGCAAATGTAAGATTAATCTTCTCTTAAGTTTATTTTTTTAAATTATGTCATTACTTATCTCAAAAATCGCAAACATTTTCCAGAAAGAAAAAAAAAATTCTAACTTCTCCATGGGACGATTAAGATTCTCTGCAATTTGGCACTGACACATGTCTCCAGATACAGTACTCCCTGTTCTGAATCCCTCCTTCTATTCATGCTCCTTTCTTCACTCTTTCCTGAACATGTCAAGGTTTTATGTTTATCCATCCTCTTTTCCTCTGCGTTTTAAAATTTATCTTCCACACCTCAGCTGAAGTCCCATTTAATTCATGAGAGCCCCTTCATTGTTTTAGGACACACCGGTGTATCCTTTCACTGAGTTCATTCTTGCCTAGATCATGCCCACTGACATCAGTGTTTTGAGTATTTATAAAAGCACAGAACAACTACGGAATTATCTTGCTAGAAGTCACAGCCAGTGCTGCTTTTTCTGGCTTTTAGCAGTCTCTACAGGGACGCGTCAAATGTGAGCTGCTCATCTGATTATGAAGCTCCTTCCCCCAGTGCTCACAGCTATAGTGACACTAGGAACAAAACCAAAAACAAGCAAAAAGAAGACTGCTGCATGAGAATTATTTTCTTTAAATCTTATTATGTTTCTTGTTGTCATTCTGGGGGCTAAGAAAACTTGCCATCTATTAAAAAAATACATATCTATTGACTTATCAGGGTAGAGCCAGTTGTGCTGAATAATGGAAGAATGGCAGATAAGGGTGTGTGGATGGTGATGCTTGCCATGGTAATGTAGATATGGATACTGTGCAGGGATACTCACAGGAGATGCATATATGGGTGTCTGATAGTGATGCTCATGGGAATATGTAAATACGGGTGTTGAATGACAATGTAGCAAAAGCGTCTTTGGTTGTAGCTGAAATTTTCTTCCCATCCGCATCAAGCAGCACTTTTAAAATGACATCTGTGTTTTTTTCTTTTTCAAAATACAATTATCAAGTCCTCTGAGAAATCTTTTCTGATCTGCATTAGAACAACATTGTTTATGTGCTCCCAACGCATCTTTTATTGTTCTTAACATACTAAATTATAATTGTGTACATAATGGTTATCTATCCCACAAGGTGTTTTAAAGAAAGAGGCCATCTATATTTTTTAAAGTATTTTTCCCAATGTTTGCCGAGGAATTTGAGTGTTGGTGGTGAATAAATATTTGTTGCATGAATAAAATGGATGCATATTATTGCTAGGTGTTCCATATTTAGTGCAGCAATTAATTTAGTGGTACAAGCCTCTCACTTTCTGAGGGTGCCACACTTTGATTTTAAGTCTTGAGATGATTTTAGTCTGCTCAGAATGTTTTAAAGAAAAGGAAAAGAAGAGGGGCGCCTTGGTGGCTCAGTGGGTTAAAGCCTCTGCGTTTGGTCCAGTTCATGATCCCAGGGTCCTGGGATGGAGCCCCGTGTCATCAGGCTCTCTGCTCAGCAGGGAGCCTGCTTCCTCCTCTCTCTGCCTGCCTCTCTGCCAACTTGTGATCTCTGTCTGTCAAATAAATAAATAAAATCTTAAAAAAAAAAAAAAGGAAAGGAAAAGAAGAAAAAAAGACAACATCAGTAAAGGTCTGAAGATGAGGTTCAACACTAGTGTTGAATTTGATAGGAGGGATTTTGGAGTAAGATACTGAGCAGAAAATAGTGATGTTAATGGCCACCTCCTAGATTCGTGATGAATTGACTAACTGAATGTAACAAAGGATATATAGAAAATCCTTCTGACTTAAAACTTTCTTATGAGAGCTAAATCTCACTAAAAAGTACCCCAAGAAAATAAGAAAACCATAATGGCAAATGCAACTAACAACACATTAGTCAGGTGGATGGCAGAGTAGGGAAAGAAAAAAATGGGCCCTGAGACTATTACGTACTCAGTGTCAACGTTTTTTTTTTTTAATATTTTGAATAATTTTTTTTATTTAAACATATAATGTAACCCCACCACCTTCTCCCAACACACC